>CAUYLG010016387.1:0-65804 GCA_963573385.1 Cacajao melanocephalus
GCCGGCAAAATAGCCGCGCCGGCCAAAAAAGTCGCGCTGGCGACCCGTGTGGCTCCTCCGCCGGGAATCTCCTAGTCTGTGGGCAACAAGAATTCGTCTGAAAGTGCGGCGTCCACTCGCTCTCTGCACTTTCACTGGGAGCTACAACCCTGAGCTGTTGTTAATCGGCCATCTTGGATCTCTCCCAATTATATTTTAATTGAGGAACCTCCTACTTGAAATTGTGAAAACTGGAAATGTCTTTAATCAACATATATATGATCTTTTTTTTTTTTTTTTTTTTTTGAGGCAGAGTTTATCTCTGTTGCCCTGGCTGGAGTGCAGTGGCATGATCTTAGCTCACTGCAACCTCCACCTCCCAAGCTCAAGTGAGTCTCCCGAGTAGCCGGGATTACAGGTGCACGCCACCATGCTCAGCTAATTTTTGTATTTTTAGTAGAGATGGGGTTTTGCCATGTTGGCCAGGCTAGTTTTGAACTCCTGACCTCAGGTGATCCACCCACCTCGATGTCTCAAAGTGCTAGGATTACATGTTCAAGCCACCATGCCCAACCTTAATCTTATGAACTACCAGGCCACCAACACAACTTTCCATCCAGGTGAAGAAAGCTGAACTTTACACACCTGAGCATCAGAAACCAAAAATCCTGATGCAGGAAGCATTTACATCTAACAGACCACTGCTTCCCTTCCAATACACCACAAACATTAAAAACAACTACCTGTCCCCTATATATGTTGCTATTTGCTAGAGACCATTACCTTTTTCTCATCCTGTGACAAGTAATTTGAAGTTATTTCAGAAAGAAATAACTTCTGCCTGAAGCAAGGATCTAAGGATTTGATTTCTTTCAAACGTTTGTTTTAGAACAATTTTTAAAACTTTAATCTTTACAGAAAATTCATTTTTATAAAATGACTTTGGTATCAAACCTTAACAGAAAACTTTCATAAAAGCAGACATTTAACATGTACTTGGAAGAATTTACAATATACTGTGGAAATACATATTAAGTAACAATCTCAATTTCAAAAAGCACACTCTCTGGACACGGTGGCTAACGCCTGTAATCCCAACACTCTGGGAGGCCAAGACAAATGGATTGCTTGGGTTCAGTTCGTGACCAGCCTGGGCAACACAGCAAATCCCGTCTCTACAAAAAATACAAAAATTAGCCAGGCGTGGTGGTACACACCTGCAGTCCCAGCTACTTACTTTGGAGGCTAAGGTAGGAGGATAGTTCGAGCCTGGGAGGCAGAGGTAGTGAGCCGAGACTGCGCCACCGTACCCTAACCTGGGTGACAGATCAAGACCCTGTCTTGAAAGAATAAAAAAAAAGCACACTCACTGCTTCTGGTGTCTTTCCTACAAGTGCACTGCCTGTCTTTTCTTCTGTTTCCATCGAGTCACTGAAATGAAAAGAACAATCAATAATCTTGTCTGAATAGAAGTACAATTTGTTTACACCACAGATCTGAACCATACCCAAACTGAATATTTGCAAGAAAATAATGTTTACTTAAGTATCACCACTAAGGAATTAGAAAAAATTCTACATATCTCTAAGATGGAGGCAATCCAGTTATCAAATTTCCTCCAAATAATAAAAACATACAAAGCAACAAGGTTAGCAAAACCATGGAAAACAAATACAACAAGAATAGGTGACAAAATATCTCCTTTATTGACAAAACACAGTCAGGTGGAGCAAAACCACCACCAGCTACAAAATGGGCTTGAAAATTCAGAAGGAGATGGGACCCCAACTACTCAGCCAAAACTCCCTTGTAGCCATACTGAAGAAAAAACGCTGGGCAGAGAATCCAAATTAAAAAGGCAGGAACAATGACCCTGTCTCCGCAAAAAAATTAAAATGATGAGCGAGGTACAGTGGTGTGTGTCTGCATTCCCAGCTACACTGGAGGCTGAAGTGGGAGGACTGCTTGAGCCTAGGAGTTCAAGGTTGCAGTGAGCTATGATCACACCACTGCACTCTAGCTTGGGCAAAATAGTGGCTATTTTGTAAAGCACTCCACAAATGCAACAGAAGAGGAAGTTCTGGAAGACAGTAAAATTGGAAAACCTATCCTAAACAAGCCTCCTTTGGAAAAGTCTGGAAAAAATAATTTCAGTAAAATTAAGCTACAGAAAAGGATCAAGGTAAAACTCATAAAAGAAAAAAGTTATTTCAAAACAGCTAAGAGAAATTAGGAAAATTATCTAAAATATACAAGAATACTACATATTAGAATTACAAAAACTCAGAAATTAACATGATAGAACTAGGGAAAATCAGAAATAAGAGAAAAAAATCATTTCAGAAATCAAGAGTACCTCACAATGAACTTGTGAGCAAATAAACACAACATATAAGCCTTAAGAAAAGGAGAAGGTAAGAAGAAAGAAAACTTGTTAAATCAAAAATAAATAAATAGGCCAGGTGCAGTGGCTCACACCTATAATCCCAGAGCTTTGGGAGGCTGAGGAAAGTAGATCACCTGAGTCAGGAGTTTGAGACCAGCCTGGCCAACATGGTAAAACTCTGTCTCTACTAAAAATACAAAAATTAGCTGGGCGTGGTGGCCTGTGCCTGTAGTCCCAGCTACTCAGGAGGCTGAGGCAGGAGAACTACTTGAATCCAGGAGGTAGAAGATGCAGTGAGCTGAGATCGTACCACTGTACTCCAGACTGGGTGACAGACTGAGACTTTGTCTCAAAAATAAATAAACAAATAAATGCTACTCCCCTAAGATTGAGAAAAAAGTAAGGATGCCACCTCTTATCACTTCTATAACATATTGGGAATCCTAGCCAAGAGAGAAAAAAAGAGAGAGAAAAGGTATAAAGATTAGAAAGGAAGGAGTAAAATGGTCTCTAATTGCAGATGACGAAGATGCCAATAAAGAAAATTCTATAAAAGGATCTACTTAAAAAAATTTACTAAAGCTACAAATGATTTTATCACGGTTATAGGATTCAATGTTAGTATATAAAAATCAATTACATTTCAATATACTATCAATAAAAAAATAGAAATTTAAAAATACTATCACTTCACAACAGCAACAAAAAACAAATTATACTTAGGAATTTAAGAAAATTAATTTAAGAAAAGATGTGTAAAACCTCTGCACTGAAATCTACGAAACGCTACTGAGGAAAATAAAAACAAAAAACCTAAGTAAATGAAGAAGATCACCATATTCCTAGATTATAAGATTCAATAATCAGGATTTCAATGTGCCCCAAATTGAAGATATTCAAGACAATCCCAATCAGAATACTCACAGACTTATAAAATGCAAAAAACTACAATAGCCCAAAGAATCTTGAAAAAGAAAAAAGAATATGTTGTAGGTCTTATAATACCTGATTGCAAGACTTGTCACAGTTTTAGTAATAAGGAAAGAGGTAGCGATGTAAAGAGAAACAAATATAGGCACACCTTTGTTTTACTGCCCTTAAAGCAAGCCTATTGGAGCTACTTTTCCAACAGTATGTGATCACTTTGTCCCTGTGTTACATTTCAGTTATCTTTGCAATATTTAAAACTTTTAAATATTTTTTTAACTAATTTTTTTTTAAATTGTACTTTAGGTTCTGGGGTACATGTGTAGATCATGCAGGATTGTTGCATAGGTACACACATGGCAATGTTGTTTGCTGCCTCCATTCTCGTCACCTGCATCTGGCATTTCTCCCCATATTATCCCTCCCCGACCTCCCCACCCGCCTGCTGTCCCTCCCCTGGCCCCCCTACAACAGACCCCAGTGTGTGATGCTCCCCTCCCTGTGTCCCTGTGTTCTCATTGTTCAACACCCACCTATGAGTGAGAACAGAGTGTTTGATTTTCTGTTCTTGTGTCAGTTTGCTGAGAATGATGGTTTCCAGATTCATCCATGTCCCCACAAAGAACATGAACTCATCATTTTTTATGGCTGCATAGTATTCCATGGTGTATACGTGCCACATTTTCCTTGTCCAGTCTATCGTCGATGGGCATTTGGGTTGGTTCCAGGTCTTTGCTATTGTAAACAGTGCCACTATGAACATATGTGTGCATGGGTCTTTATAGTAGAACAATTTATAATCCTTTGGGTATATACCCAGTAATGGGATTGCTGGGTCAAATGGAATTTCTATTTCTAGGTTCTTGAGGAAAACTTTCAAATTATCACATTTTGGTAATCCTTGCAATATTCCAGACTTTTTCATTATCATTATATCTGTTATGGTAATCTGTCATCAGTGATTGTACTTGTTTTGGGACACCACGAATGATACCACTAATCACACCCGTATAAAACAGCAAACTCCATAAATGTGTGTGTTCTGACTGCTCCACATACCGGCCATTCCCCCATCTCTCTCCCTCTCCTTGGGACTCCCTATTCCCTGAGACTCAACAGTATTCAAATTGGGTCAATTAATAACCCTCCAATGGCCTGACTGCCTAAGTGAAAGAAAGAGTCTCACGTTTCTCACTTTAAATAAAAAACTAAAAATGATAAAGCTTAATGAAGAAGACACATTAAAAGCTAAGATAGGTCAAAGGTAGGCCTCTTGCATCACACAGATAGCCAAGCTGTAAATGCAAAGAAAAAGTTTTTGGAGAAAATTAACAGTGCTACTCCAGTGGACACACAAATGATAAGAAAGCGAAACAGCCTTATTACTGATAAGGAAAAAGTTTTAGTGCTCTAGAGAGAAGATCAAAGCAGCCACAACCTTCCTTTAAGCCAAAGCCTAACCCAGAGCAACGCCTTAATTCTTCAGTTCTGCAAAGGCTGAGAGGTGAGGAAGCTGCAGAAGAAAAGTTTGAAGATAGCAGAGAACTGGGTTCATGAAGTTTGAGCAAAGAAGCCATCTCTGTAATATGGAGGTGCAAGGACAGGCAGCAAGTGCTGATGTAGAAGCTGTAGCAAATTACCCAGAAGATCTAGTTAAGACCATTGATGAAGGTGGCTACACTAAACAACAGATTTTTCCATGTAGACAAAATAGGCTTCTATTTGAAGAAGATGCCATCTAGGACTTTCATAGCTAGAGAGGAGAAGTCAATGCCTGGTTTCACAGCTTCCAAGGACAGGCTCTTCTTGTCAGAAGCTAATGCAGCAGGTGACTTTACGTTGAAGGCAGCGTTCATGTATCATTCTGAAAATCCTAGGGCCCATAATTCAGAATTATGCTAAAGCTATTCTACGTGCTCTATAAA
The DNA here is from genome assembly GCA_963573385.1 of Cacajao melanocephalus. Taxonomy (NCBI): domain Eukaryota; kingdom Metazoa; phylum Chordata; class Mammalia; order Primates; family Pitheciidae; genus Cacajao; species Cacajao melanocephalus. The sequence continues at coordinate 5,218 of CAUYLG010016387.1, forward strand.
TGAAACAACAAAGCCTGGATGACAGCATGTCTGTTTACAATGTGGCATACTAATTATCCGAAGTCCACTCTTGAGAAAAAAGATTCCTTTCAAGATATTACTGCTCATAGACAATGACCTGGTCCCCATGGGTTCTGATAGAGTTCTACAAGGAGATTAATGTCATTTTTGTGCCTGCTAACACAATATCCATTCTGCAGCCCATGGATCGGGGAGTAATTTTTACTTTCAAGTCATATTACTTAAGTCATTTCTTAAGACTATAGCTGCCATAGAAAGTGATTCCTCGGATGGATCCAGGCAAAGCAAATTGAAAACCTTCTGAGAAGGATTCACCATTCCAGATGCCATTAAGAACATTCATGGCTCACAGGCGGGGCGGGGCGTCTCACACCTGTGGAAGGCTGAGGTGGCCAATTACCTAAGGTCAGGAGCTCGAGACCAGCCTGAGCAACATGGCAAAACTCTGTCTCTACTAAAAGTACAAAAATTAGCCAAGTGTGATGGCGCATGCCTGTAATCCCAGCTTGGTAGGCTAAGGCATGAGAATCCCTTGAACCTGGGAGGCAGACGTTGTAGTAAGCCACGAGCTGAGATCGCACCACTACACTCTAGCCTGGGTGACAAAGTAAGACTGCCTCAAAAAAAAAAAAAAAAAAAAAGAAACATTCACAGTTCACAGAGGAGGTCAAAATATCAACATTAATAGGAGTCTAGAAGAAGCTGACTCCATCCCTCATGGGTGACTTTGTGAGATTCAAGACTTTAATGGAGGAAGGAATTGCAAATGTGGTGAAAATAGCGAGAGAACTAGAATTAGAAGTGAAGTCTGAAGATGTGACTGAACTGCTGCAATCTCATGATAAAACATCAATGAGGAGTTAGTTGTTTCTTAGGGATGAGCAAAGAAAGTGGTTTCTTGAGATGGAATCTATTCCTAAAGATGCTGTCAATATTGTTGAAATGACAACATTTGGATTTCGAATAGTCTGTGTGTAGCAGCAGAGTTAGAGGGAACTGACTTCACTTTTGAAAGAAGTTCTACTGTGGGATGAATGCCATCAAACAGCATTTCAGGCTACAGGGGAATCTTCTGTCACAGGAAGAGTTAATCAATGTAACAAACTTTATTGTCTTAAGAAATTATCTGCAGTGAGCTATGATCTCACCACTGCACTCTAGCCGGGGAAAAACAGCGAAACCTTGTCTCTAAAAAATAAAAAAGAATAAATTAAGTAATTAAATAATAATTAAAAAAAATTGTCACAGCCTCCCCAGTTTTCAGCAACCACCATCCTGATCAGTAAGCAGCCATCAGCATCAAGACCCTCCACCAGCAAAAAGATTAAGGCATACCCAAGGCTCAGATGATCATTAGTGTTTTTAGCAATGAAGTATTTTAATATTAAGATATATACATTATTTTTTATACATAATGCTTACGCACACTTAACAGACCACCATAAAGTGTAAACATAACTTTTATATGCACTGGGATCCCAAAAATTTTGCATGACTTGCTTTATTGTGTTATTTGCTTTATTATGGTGGTCTGGAATCTATAATATCTCCATGGTATGTATGTAGATCAATGGAAAAGAATATAAAAAAAATCTATGAACACTGATTTTTGTCAGTAAAGACTGTCTTTTAAAGAAAAGGTGATGAAACAACCAGATATCCATATGGGGCAAAAAAAAAAAAAAAAAACCCTGTATTCCTGTCTTATACACAGTTAAACTGAGATGTCCCATAACTAAATATAAAACCTAATACCATATAGTTGTTAGAAGAAAGCATAGCAGAATATTTTTGCAACCCTGAGGATGGCAAAGAATTTCTTAGTGGAGTCCCTGTTTAATTGGATTAATCAAAAATAAAAGCCTATGTTCATAAAAAGACACCACTAAGAAAATGAAAAGACGGCCGGGCGCAGTGGCTCATGCCTGTAATGCCTGGGAGGCCGAGGCAGGTGGATCACCTGAGGTCAGGAGCTCAAGACCAGCCTGACAAACACGGAGAAACTCTGTCTCTACTAAAAACACAAAAATTAGCTGGGCGTGGTGGCACAGGCCTGTAATCCCAGCTACTAGGGAGGCTGAGGCAGGAGAATCGCTTGAACCTGGGAGACGGAGGGTGCAGTGAGCTGAGATCGCACCATTGCATTCCAGCCTGGGTAACAAGAGCAAGATTCTGTCTCCAAAAAAAAAAAAAAAAAAAAAAAAAAAAGAAAGAAAGAAAGAAAATGAAAAGAAAAGCCAAAAACTAGGAAAAAAAAATTCATTACAGACATATCTGACAAATGACTTCTATTAAAATCACAATGAAAGTTGGCTGTAGTGGCATGCATCCCTAGTCCCTGCTACTTGGGAGGCTGAGGCAGGATAATCACTTGAGTTCAGGGATTCAAGGCTGCAGTGCATTATGAAAGAACCTGTGAATAGCCTCTGCACTCTAGCCTGGGCAACATAGCAAGATCCTCATCTCTAAAATACAAAAGAAAAAAAAGAAAAAATCACCACAGAAGTGGTGCCGCTAAAAACGTGGATAACATCAAAGACCACTACTGGAAGGAGTAATACTAAAAATATGGATACCATCAAACGTTGGGAAAGATGCAGAACGACTGGAATGATCAGACTTGTTGGTGAGAGAGTGAAATGGTATCATAATAATGAAAAAGTCTGGTATTTCTTACCAAGTTAAACATACCCTTTAACTTCTCCTAGGTTTTTACCCAGAGAAATAAAACATCTGTCTACAAAAAGCCTTGTACAAGAATGTTCATAGCAGCCTTGCTCTCCAAAGCCAATAAGCAGACTCAATCCAAATATCCATCAGAACAGATAGATAAACGGTGACACAGTCATACAATAAAATGCTACTCAGCAATAGAAAGGAATCAGGTATTGATTCACCCAAAATCACAGATTTTTTTTTTCCTGAGACAAGGTTTTGTTCTGTTACCTAGGCTGCAACGCAGTGGTAAAATCATAATTCATTATGGTTCTAACTTCCTGGGCTCTAGTGATCCTCCCACCTCAGCCTCCCAAGTAGCTGGGACCACAGGTGTGCACAACCATGCCCAGCTAGTTTTTGTATTTTTGGCAGAGACGGGGTTTCACCATGTTGCCCAGGCTGGTCTCGAATTCCTCGGCCTCCTGAAAGTGCTAGGATTACAGGTGTGAACCACCACACCCAGCCACAAATCTTATTCTGAGTGAGAAATACCAAAAACAAAAGAATATATGCTCTGTAATCCCATTTTTATGAAGTTCAAGAATTGGCAAAACTAATCTATGGTGATAGTAATCAAAATAGTGGTAGCCTTGGGGACAAAAGGCTGACTACAAAGGGTACAAAGGAAGTTTATGGGATGATAACAGAGGTGTTGTTTACATGACTGTTTATATTATCAAAACTCATTTAACTGTATACTTAGGATATGTATATTTTAATTATTACTCAATTAAAAGAAAAAATGTTGAAGTAGGAAAGGTGACAAATATAGAAGACGGGTAAAGAATATCTTACATCCCTGTAACAGGAAGTTCCCAAAGAAGAAAAATATTTAAGGGAACAAAATAAATAATAAAAACTAAAATTCAAGAAATCTTACTGAGACAGGAATATTTTCAGTGGGCAACAAGAGCGAGATTTTTAAGGACGAGCAAGATGACCAGTGAATTTGAAGGCAGCAAGTAAGGAAGAAAGAGATGAAGTAAGAGGTATGGAGAAACCGGATCATATATAGCTTCCTGGGCTACTTTCAGGACTTAAATACGTTTTATGTGAAATGTATTATATTCGGAAGGTACTGGAGGTTGAGAGGGAAGTGGTATCTCATTTATGTTTCAGAAGAGTGACTCTTACTGCTGTATAGACAACTTAAGAAGGAAAATAAACAGGCATAACTAAGATACACAAATGTTTTTATAAGTGATCTAAATGTGTAAAATACAGAAAATAAAATTTTAATACTGTATCAATTTGTACAGAATGCAAATTTCTAATACTACAGAAATTTGTGTATTTAGTTCTAATAAAAGCACAAAAAGCTGAGAATGTTCTTTACTTTCCAAATATCTAACCAGATATATCTAACCCAAATATCTAAAAGGTAGCCCCCACCTAACACACCTGAGTCTTTAAATTTACTTGATTAAATAGTACACATGTTGTCTGGTAGGCCCTCCCTACCAGATAATCACTTCTATTTCTTTCCAAAAGGGTGAGTTTCTTCCGTTTTCCTTACTACACCCAGCACAGGACAAAACAGAGCAATAGCCTAGTAAGACTTTACAATCTATGAAAGCTAGTGGTAAAATTTATTTATTTTTAGAATATGCTCCCTATAAATATTCTACTTGTCCCCAAAATGAAATGAAGATTATTCAATTACTTTTCATGTAGAAAAAGATACTCATACCTGTCTTTCTCTGATCCTGGAACAGTACCGGTATTGGTGGATCCAGGCACAGAAGCAATAGGAGTGCCAACAGTTCGAAGATTCTGGATTACAGATGACAAAAACTGCTGGCTAGCACTTTCATACAAATCAAAACAAATCTGATATGCCATCAGGAGGTTGTCTTCCTTTACCAGTTTCTCTAAGATATCACTCACAGCCTGAGGATCATCTAAGAAAATCAAGCACTGAAATGGAGATAAAGAACAATTCTATCATAATTAAAAACTTTATCTAAAAGGTACTTAAGGAGACAAAGTCAACATTATAGAAAACCTTACAATACAAGCACAGGCCAACTACGGCAGACTATCCAATCTAGCACTCTATTTCTAAACTCAGCACTAGATGAAATTTTTCTGAACATGGCATCTGTCTTCCATAAAAAAATTCATGCAAATTATATTTATAGCTCTTAATGTTGTACCTGGTAATCAGCAGTGTTCAACATCAGTTGCTGAATGAATCTTGGCTTCTTTAAATCTTATCCATAACTTACACTTAAGTGCTCCTTAATTTGTATTTTCTGCCTTATCATATGTTATGGAAGTTATTCATTTAACATATATTGTGTTGTGCTGGGCCAGGACAAGACATTAAAATTACCATTTTGATGCATTTCTCTTACTACTCTTATAACCTTTATCTAATAAAGTTAGAATTATTCTTTTAAAAACTCAATTTAAATTTTCTTGTTCCCTTAGGCAGCAAGTAACTTGACTTCAAAATAAACACATTAATCAAAGTTATTATAAATTAAGACCAGGAGGCTGGGCGCAGTGGCTCACGCCTGTAATCCCAGCACTTTGGGAGGCCGAGGTGGTGGATCACGAGGTCAACAGATTGAAACCATCCTGGCCAACATGGTGAAACCCCGTCTCTACTAAAAATACAAAAATTAGCTGGGCATGGTCGCGCACACCTGTAGTCCCAGCTACTTGGGAGGCTGAGGCAGGAGAATCTCTTGAACCCGGGAGGAAGAGGTTGCAGTGAGCTGAGATTGCACCACTTTTCTCCAGCCTGGGTGAAAGACAGACTCCATCTCAAAAAAAGAAAAATCAAGAACAGGAAATAACAGAAACAAAATAAGTGGTCAACAATAGGGGAATGATTAAGTAAGGCAAAGTACATGCATTGAATGACTACAACAATCAAGAAAGAGAAGAAGAGTCTATGAAGAGTTAGAACATGGAAAAATGTTGAAGGGTATATATAATTGATATTGTTTATCTGCAGAGAAGGGAACTTGGTAGCTGGAGCAAAATAATAGGAAGACTTCACTGTATACCCCATAATTCTTTTTAAATTTTAAATCACATGAATATATGATCTGCTCAAAAAGATAGTCTTTAAAAATGAATAATAAAGTTTTTAAAAATAATAAAAAGGAATAAAATGGCTGAAAGAAATAAAATTGCCTCTAAGGAATAAAACTGAAATATAGACAGGAAGAGGACAGGGAACTACTATTTTTCATGTGAGTTTTTTAAAAAACTATAAAAAATATTTAGAAACAACAAAACTCCAAAAACCTATGTATAAAACTGTAAGGAAATACACCACTAAGCACTAAATTGACTGGGTGATTTAAACATGGATATTTTTTCTTCTAGTATTTTCTGTTTCAAACTTGCTTTAAAGGGCATTGTAAAAAACTGTTTTCATCTGAATTTTTAAAGTCTCAAGGATGAAAATACACAGGAGCACATTACATTGAAGAAACAACAAAATATGCAATAAAATGCTATGCCACAAGCAGAATACAAAAATGTATATAGTATAGCAATTGTTAAAAAGTAAACTCACGCATACCTCCAGTGAATAAAATACAACATAGTCATTAAAGAATGAAATACATCTACATGTGTGAATAAGTAGGGAAAAACATCTATGCCTTACCTTTGGGAAAAAGCTCAAGTGATGGGAAAGGGAAGACTAACTTTTCATTTTATATATTTTCTGTACCATCTGATTTTTTTTTTTAATGGGCAAGCAAATTCATATATAGAAAGAGATAAAGAAAAGATACTCAAATGTTTTGGTGTGTATGGGTAATAAAACGATATATAATTTATACACTTTGAATTCTCTTTGGAATGAAATAGTATAGCATAGGTACTGTTTTAATCTTTTCTTCCAGCTTTTTAAAAAACATTCTTTATTTCTAAAAATTTCCTTAAATGACTGATTTTCAAAATGAAAAAAAGAATATATAGAAAGAATGTGTTACAACAAAATAGCTTTTTAGTGTTGTGAGATTTAGTTTCTTATTAATGAAAAGGAATATAAAGCACATACCTTATCTTCACAGGGCTGTTGTGAAGATCAATTGAGATACATGTATAAAGCTGTTATAGTAATATAAACTAATAGAACAGGAAGTGGTATAACATAGCACAGCACAGCACAGCACAGGGGGCAGCAATGTAATGAAACATAATGTAATGTCATTACCTGACAAACATTGATGAAATCAGGTTTCTCCAAGTTCATGTAGATTTTAACTAGAACTCTTAGTACTTTATTCCGAAACTGTTTATTCTGCATTAAAGACATGCAGAGCTTAAGGCTATAAGCTAACATTCCTGGGACATCATTCTGAAAGAGATAATTTAAAGACATAATGTTATCTGGTTATTGGAACGTGATGTTTATTTAGAAATTGAATTATTTTAACCTAGCCTGTTTAGTCAATCTAGGAAGCCAATTATTTAAACCTCTTAAACAATTTTAAACGATTTTAGATGAAACTCTTAAAAAAATTACATATTTCCACATCATCACAAAAAATGGATTAAAAACATTACTTAGTGATACTTAAGACTCACCATTATATGAACATAGTATACTACAATAAAGTGATGCTGTTATTATAAAAACATATACACTTGTCCATAAACTGAGTAGCTATGTTTTCAAATTGTGTCTGCTGAAGTCTTTCTGCCTCTTACCTTGCTACTAGACTCCCTCATGACTTACTGCCGACACTCACTTGCTGGCTAGGAAACACAACACCGCTCTGAGTGACTCAAGCGTTGAGTGCTGTTACATCTGTCTGGTGCTCCCCCTATGAGAAAACTTTGATCCAGGCTATATGTGTTTACTTGTTGATTCTTAAAAGTATCCCTCACATTTGAGACTTCACCCTATAAAAGCCCTTCAACATAAATTAGCACACTGAAAGCTATAGGAGTATTTCCCAAAAAGTGAGTTGTGACTTTCAACTGTGTAATAAAATCAATTTAATAAAATATGATTAGCAAATTAAAAAAATTAAAAATACAATTTAAAAATATCGGAGTTATATCACAAGTAGTAAGGGTAGGTACTGGTTTCATATCTGAATTGCCAAAATCACTATTATTGTGCTTTGAGGCCATTCTGAGTAGAATAAGGATTATCTGAACATAAGAACTGTGATATTGTGACAGTCAATCTGATAAGCAAGGTGGCTGCTAAAGTGACTAATAGGCAGGCAGTGTATACAGCATGGATCTACTGGGATGATTCACATCCCGTGCGGGATGGAAGGAGATGGTGAGAGATTTCATTGTGCTAGTCAGAATGGTGCACAATTTAAGACTTATGAATTATTTCTGGAATTTTCTATTTAATATTTTCAGTCTGTAGTCGACTGCAGGTAACTGAAACCACAGAGAGCAAAACCGTGGATGAGTAAGGACACTGCACATCTTCAATGCCTAGAACAATATCTGGCAAACAGTGAGCATTCAAAAAATATTTGTTGAATAAATGAAAGCAAGAATTTTAATCTCATACGCATGAAGACAAGGATGGGCTACAACTGTACAAAAATGAAATTGAGAGGGAAATAAGGGTCATTATATCACATTAGGCCATTCATTTATTCACTCATTTAAACCAATCATATAATTGATGCTAAACACTGACAGGTTTTGGGGATACAGTGGTAAAAAAGGCACAAATACTTTTTCTGATATAGTTTATGATCTGGTGGGAAAGATAGCTATTAACTATCTAATAATACAATTATCAAGGGATAAACACCATGAAAAAGTATATAGGGCTCCATAAGATTAACAACAGAACTGGACCTCGTCTTTGCTGTAGGGGTTGAAGAGGACATTGGTATTAAAATCATAGTTCTGCAAACAAGTGATAGCTGAGCTAAGATCTGAATTGTGAGCAGAAATAAAGCAGGCAAAGAAAGGAATGGAAGCCGGGTGCGGTGGCTCATGCCTGTAATCCCAGCACTTTGGAGGCTGAGGCGGCTGGATCACTTGAGGTCCGGAGTTCAAGACCAGCCTGGTCAACATGGTGAAACTCCATCTCTACTAAAAATACAAAAATTAGCTGGGCGTGGTGGCACACGCCCGTAATTCCAGCTATCAAGAGGCTGAGATGGGAGGATTGCTTGAACCCCCGAGGCAGAAGTCACAGTGACCTAAGATTGCACCACTCCACTCCAGTCTGGGGGAAAAAGCAAGACTCCGTCTCAAAAAAGAAAAAAGGAATGTTAAAAATATTTTTAGAAGGGGGAATGAAGCAGGGTTCACCTAGATAAGACACCAAAATGGCTAGAGTACAGAGAGCTAGCTCATGGAGAGAAATAGTTGGTGAGGCAAAGTGCGCCTAAAGATCAACGTCATTTAACTCAGCTTTGTACCTTTCTAACCACTTCGGTTGGTGACTTAAATTATCTTCATTATTGCATACACCACAAACCAGGAATCTAGCTGGTAGTTTTAACCCTGATAAATACATTAAAATAGTAGTTTATTGTCTTCTAAAAAGGCAGAATAGTTAATACAACTTCCCTATGCAAGACTTTAAAGGATTATGCGCTAAGATAAAAGCAGACATTCCATGAACACAAAACACAACTAAGGTTCATACATAAATAAGAAAATAAAATATTTGGCAAAAGAGCACCTTATTTCTAAACTAGATTTTCTTTTCACCGCCTACGAGAGTTCTGGTTTGAACAACTTGCTTTGCTGATGCCCTATGAACAATAATCTCTAAAATGACATTATCTACCTACCGACTCCAGTATGGTCTTCTCAAAGACATCTAGTCTTCGTGTCTCCAGAGCGATGCCAATAGCCTGTTTATACTTGTGATCATCTAGACATCGCTGAAACATTTTATTCACAATGCCTTCCAATCTCTGGTCAATTGGTTTTTTTTCTCCTTCAGGCAAATCTGCATTTTCCACACATTGTTTGGTGTAGTGATCAATGCATTTTGCTGTTGAAGAAATGAAACAACTGATTATCTTGTAAGTTGGGCTAAACTACCAGAAAGGGCAAGGCCTACATTTATAATCATATATACTTATGGGATGATGATAAAGCAATAAGCAAATTTTGAAATGCTAGAACTTACACATTTGAATTAATATTGTACTCCTCATAATATTAACACTGGAGAATTATACACTAATTCCAATCCAGCTGACATTAGTCAAAACATTTCTATCTGCCAGGTATGGTGGTGCTCACCCACAGTCCCAGCTACCTAGGAGGCTGAGGCAGGAGGATCATGTGAGCCCAGGAGTTCGAGGACAGTCTGAGCAACACAATGGGACCTTGTTTCTTATTTATTTCTTTCTTTTTAAAATTTCTATTTGTTACTTCATTTTAATCAAAATTCTGTTACTCTACCCGATTAAAATGCTTATTCAAAATAGTTGGCTACAAATAGCTGCTGTTTCACTTTAAAAAAAAAAAAATTTGCCATTGCTAAAGATATTTTAAAAGGCCTAATTATAGCAATTATCACATAGTAGTATATCAGACTTCTTCCCATTAATGAAACTATTAGCAACCTGAGAGTAAGGACTATGTTTCAATTGTCTCTGTAGAGTAATAGTGAAATGATCTGAAATGTGCCACAGGTTTAAAAGGCAATTCCAAAGATTTCCAAAAACTTTTCCAGCAATTGTAGCAGATCCTTTGAAAAACAGTCCTGTGTCGCTTAATGACAATAATACATTCTGGAAAATATATCTTTGGGTGATTTCATCATTGTGCAAACATCATGGAGTGAACTTACACAAACCTAGATGGTATATAACGTACTACATGCCTGGACTATAAGGTATGGCCTATTATTTCTAGGCTGCAAACCTATACAGCATTTTACTGTACTGAATACTATAGGGAATAGTATTTGTGTCTAAACACAGAAAAGGTACAGTGAAAATATGGTATTGTACGCTTACATGATATCTGTTGTCCATGTAGTCTGTCATTATGTGGTTCCTGACTCTATTTATTGTCTCAATGTGAGGTAAGTGGAACCTATTTCTCCTAAGAAGGTGTCTGAAAATTAATGTAAAAGTGTTTGTGCACAATTTAGCTTCCATATTTCACAATGATTTGGGTACATGGAGGGGAGGGTGTGACCTACTGAAGGATATCAATAGCACACCTGATGAGAAACATTTGTTTGCAATTTAGTTATATTTGTTTGCAAACACACCTTAAATTTTCTAGGTATAACCAAAAGAAGGGCATTTCCCTAAGCTTTCCACTTTCATAAGGAAGACAAAATAGTCACCCAAGAGGAATGACACATACATTAGTTATCCTCTCCATAATTCATTGGCTTGTCTCTTTCAAAGAGAAGTAAGGGAATGAGGGCAAGATCTATTAGTTACAAACTATAGCCCCAAGAAATAAAAATAATTTGAACTAGCATAAATGATTGTTAGCCTACTAGATGACCCAGGTTAAATGGGTCTTTATCTTGAAGGAAGCAGAGGACTTTCATAAATTGCAATATACTACATTCAAGATTCAGGTAGAACTATGAAGGTTCAGTACAGTTAATAAGAACACAGTGGGCTGGGTCTGTAGCTCACCCCTGTAATCCCAGCACCTTGGGAAGCCGAGGCAGTTGGATAACTTGAGGCCAGGAGTTTGAGACCAGCCTGGCCAACATGGCAAAACCCTACCTCTACTAAAAATACAAAAATTAGCTGGCTGTGGTGGTGTGCACCTGTCATCCCAGTTACTTGGGAGGCTGAGGCACAAGAATCACTTGAACCAGGGAGGTGGAGGTTGCAGCAAGCCGAGATCATGCCACTGTACTCCAGCCTGGGCAACAGAGAAAAATTCTACCAGAAACAAAACAAAAACCCACAGTGGAAGTTATAATACAAAACAGACCTTAAACAATTCCAGTGGTACAAAATGTCCATCAGGCCCTAATGTGAGCTTTTTGAACCAACTGTAGTTAAGAGAGGAAATATTACCCCTAATTTGGAGAGGAACCTCAAAATTAGAACATTCGGAGAATTTTCCTTAGATTATATAACCGAGGGGAAAAAAATGTACGTCCCAGGTTTCAAATGCGATTCATGTTCTCATTCACCAGGTTTGCATTTATGTCACAAACATATCCCAGGTTTCTGTTGTAACTAAAACGCAGCCTCATTTCCTGCTAAAATCTTGTCATAACCTGGAGATTTAGGGGTCCTGGATTTTCTGGAAGTTCTGTTTATGATATTCATTAAGATCCTAGGAAGTCTTTTCCAAATTCTGTTTTGTATATCCCCCTTACAAATCTCACTGACATCTTAAAAAATGTGCCCTACAAAACTAGAGGAAGGATGAACCTCATTTTAAATAAATAAATGCAGACAGAACTGGTCTACTGGTCAAAAATCACCTTCCAAAGGTAAAATGATAGTGTTTAGAGACAGGAAGGCATCTACCATGCCATAGGACTTCATACCAACAGTCCAGTTTAAAATCACGATTTGTACAATGGTGGCACTGTAAGCATTTGTAGAGCACTGTTATAAAAAATATACACCTTCATTAACAAAAATGCTGGGCATGGTGGCTTACGCCTGCAATTCCAACACTCTGGGAGGCCAAGGCAGGAGGACTGCTTGAGGCCAGGAGTTTGAGACCACCCTGGTCAACACAGTGAGATCCTGCCTCTATTTAAAAAAAAAAAAATCCATCAAATAAGAGATAAGTGCATTACACCCTCCACTTCTAGCTTAAAGTGAAGAAAGTACTCTAGTTTCAAATAATACGGTCTATCCTTTTAAGCCATCGGTTTTTCCCACTGGATTCACAGATGATGACAGCTCAGTTCAATGAGCCTCCAACAACAATACAGTAACTTGCAAAATTTTCATATCATCATAGCAAAAACTTTAAAAACATGAACACAGAATCCCAGGGACAGCTGAAGTTACCTCTACTAATTCCCTTGTACACCATTTCTCAATTTCTGAGAGAGAATACCAACTTCCTCCTTGTAAGTGTTCAAGTGAATAATACAGATCTTCTGTTAATCAGCTACGTGAAATATCTACACTGTACACTCCTGACAGAACATGTCCTTCAGCTCTCTGTACTATGAATCCGAAGTTTGATAAAGACATGTCTGAGGGTATGCAGTCCCTTCTTTCATTTACTATATCAGGAGTTTTCAATCATTTTTTTTATGCTACAAAATTTTTGTATAAAATCTTACATAATTGCTTAAATTTACAACTCTGGTTGAAATATGTGTCAGAGAATTCAAAGCCTTGCCTGTGTTATGCTCTCCCTTTAAAAATAAGAAAACAAATAAGACAACAAAGGTTACAAGTAGACAGTATGGGTTTTGGAGTGAGTAAACTCAGGTTTTCAATTTTATCCTCCTATTTAATAACCATGTCTTTATCATCTCAAAACCCAAGTTGTCTCATTTGTTAAACGGCTAGCACCTTCCTTATGGGGTAGCTGGGGAATAAACCATGGTATGCAGAGTGACCAGCATGGTGCCTAACACAACGCAGATACTCAACAATGGTTTCCTGTATTCGAAAAAACTACATAAACGGTACCATTTGTTACTCATAATAATCTGATTTAAACTCTTCATCTAACAGTCTGTTCATTGGACTGGTGATAATCATAACCGCTGAGAACTAGCACTCAGTTGGAAGGCAGATCTAAAAATTCAGCCTGCATAAAATTATTATAGAAAGATTACGAACTTCAAATTAAAATGAAATTTGGCAACATCGAATTCAGGAAAAAAACTGCTGTGTGCACTACAGCGAGAAAGAAGCTGACAAGACAAGGCCTTACCAGACAGCTGATAATTACCTATAATAGTCTCCACATATTCAGAGTTATCATTGACATTGAAGAGGTCCCCTGCTCCAAGAGCATAATTCAGAGACTCCTCAAAAGCCCCAAGGTGATAAAATACTTTAGATGCCACTAAGGCTGCAAACTGTCGACTCCGGAAACCTTCATCTTCGTATAAAACCTCTCTGAAAGAAATTAGGAGGTACAGGTCTAGTTCAAACTGTGGTTTTCCCTAAAAATCCCAACTCTAAATATTCAAGCCACAATTCAGTTAACAGCAAATTTCTAAATGAATCAATAAGCCACAAGACCCACATTCACAATTAAATTTGATCCACCTTATTCTGATTTATAAAAATAATTTCTTACATTTTGTCTACAGACTCGGAAATTTCTGCCCAGAAGTCATTAACAACTGCATTCAATTTGTGTAGTGCAAATTCCTGTAAAAGATAAAACCAAAATCCCATTTTAAGATAGACTTATCACTACACGTCCTTAAAAAATGTTTTTCAACAAATCAATGGTCAAATCCTCAGTAGTATTTACTCAAACTTTTACTCTATTACAAATAAAATATACCAATTTTTACTTTTTCTTGAGTTTACACATTTCCTTTGTTTTAAATCATCAAACATTTTTCTTCTTTGAATATAAAAATTAACTCCCGGTTGCTGGTTTAGATGTAAAGGAATTGAGTATCTAGAGCCACTACAAGTACATTCCAAATAAAAAAACTTTAAATATGTGAAACAGAAGAAACAACTTTTTGTGCTTTCTGTTGATAAAGAAACTGGGGCAGAGGGAGGGGCAGGTGTGGTGGCTGAAACCCGTAATCCCAGTACTTTGGGAGGTCAAGGCGATGGGATTGCTTGAACCCAGGAGCAGGAGTTTGAGATCAGCCTGGACAACATAGTGAGACATCATCACAACAAAAATTGAAAAGTTAGCTCAGTGTGGTGGTGCATGCCTATGGTCCTAGCTACTTGGGAGGCTAAGGTGGGAGGATTCTTTTGAGTCCAGGAGGTTAAGGCTGCAATGAACTGTGATCATACCGCTGTGCTCCAGCCTGGGTGACCAAGTGAGACTGTCTCAAAAAAAGAAAAAAGAACTGGGTGTGGTGGCTCATGTCTGTAATCCCAGCACTTTGGGAGGTATAGGTGAGCCCATTACCTGAGGTCAGGAGTTTCAGACTAGCCTGGCCAACATAGAAAAACCCTGTCTCTACTAAAAAAATAAAAAAACTGGTCAGGTGTGCTGGTGTGCGCCTGGAGTCCCAGATACGTGGGAGGCTGAGGCAGGAGAACTGCTTGAACCTGGGAGGTGGAGGCTGCAGCAAGTTGAGATCATGTCACTGCACACCAGCCTGGGTGGCAGAGCAAGGTCTGTCTTAAATAAATAAATAAGGAAATAAATAAAGGAAAGAAATTAGGGGATTATTCAAGTGCTGTAATGAGGTTTATTTGTCTTAGTTTTGTTAAACTCAAGGAAAAGCAACTGCTGTTGCCAAAATACTGTCCTCTGTGGCTAGATCACAATAACTGGGTACAAGCCAGGTAGGATAGCAACTTTAAATGATGGAAGATTTACAGACATCACTAAATTCAAAAGGCTTCACAGCATTCATATTAAGCCTAGTTACTTTTTCTTCAATTCATACCTTAAGCTGTGGTTCATCTTCATCCAGAAGAGAAATAATTCCAGCTATGAGAGAAGAGATGTAACATGATTATGAAACACTCTCACTAACGTAGAAATTTTAACACTTGGTCAAAAATATATGATAGTTGAAAAAAATTTTTTTTGAGGGGTAACTTCTCTAGGAGAATAATTATTTTTCTTTGAAAGTGTAAAGGTTTATATTTCAAATTTAAGACTTAACTATATTATCAAACCCTCATGGCACCACATATAGCACATCATTTGCCTAATTCAATGGTTTTCAAAGTGTGGTCCCTGGGCTAACAGCATTAGCATTGCCTGGGAACCTGTTAGACATACAATTTCTTGGCCCGAGTCCAGACCTACTGAATCAGAAATTAAGGGGATGGGGCCCAGTACTATGATTCTTTTGCTCAATATAGATTGAGAACCATTGGCCTAATTTACTGATTAAAATGGGAAACCTTTCTGTACAATTTTAGAATAAAATTATTCATACAAAATAAATCAATAGTTATAAGATTATTTACAAAAATGGGAGCATTTAGTCATCAACTCAACAGGGTAAAACACTTCAATTATTTCAAGGTGCACATATTATGGCACCTCTTTCCTATCACAAGTAACCTAGGTTTTACTAAATGATGAACCATTATACTAATGGTGAATTCAATTACCCAAGCACAGCATTCCCCATGTACCATCTCTTAGCCTCAAGGTATTACTACTAACATAGGAGAGTAAAATAAATAATTGTCCTCTCCAAAAGAACACACCTTCAAATATAGTCAAAGGTCAAAGGGATTACTGGAAAAATGATACAGGAAATTATTGTATTTAGACCACCAAGGAAACCCCACTCTCTCAAAAGTTTTCCTCGTGGGTTTTTAAATCACTCCAGAACACTGAGTTGAAACTGTGACTTGATTAAAAAGTGTCAAGGCAACTTAGTCAAATGTAGCCATTTCTAATTGACAAGTATAGGTTTGCCAAATAGCTTAAGCAGTCTTTAGAGAGCCATACAGGAAAAGATACAAAATTTACCAAGCAAAACTAAAGTATACTCCTATTTCAAAAGCATAAAAGCAGACACAAAGAACCTCTTGGTACTCTAGGTTGGTAGGACAAGTCCAGAACCGAGATTCTGAATTGACAGCATAGAGAACAGATAAATTTCAAAATTCATTCAGTAAAAAAGAAAAAATTGCAAACTAGTGATATGGAGTAAGATGACAGGTCAGAATGCTTTAAATGTAGAACAGATCTTAAATAACAGAACACTTAATACTAAAACCGCTACCTATCCTCAATGGTGTATTTGAACGGCTTTTACCAAAAAAGAAGATGGCTTTTTACATTCTCTAGTTTGGTTTCACTTATAACTTAACTAGCTACATGGTTGTCCTGGCTTAGAAACTCAGCCTCTGGCCAAGGACCAGAACTATATAAAATACTCTATACTCCATACATTAATATTTCCCATCTTAAAAACAAAACAGAACTCTCTTCTGGAGAGGGGAGAGGATGGGAAAGGCCTAAGGATGCTAAAAGCCTCTTATGCCATTATAGGAACTGGGCAGTTACTCATCTAAAATTGTTTAATCAATTGACAGAAATATTTGGATGTTATTTATAAATATGGAGGTATGTTCCAGAAGACACAGCTTAAAAGTTGGGAACAGTTGCCTCTGGGGATCAGGATAGGGAACATAAGATGGGGGACTATTGCTTTAAAGCTTTTTAGCACAACTTTCCTTTATGAGTCAACAACTCACTCAATTTCACATCTCCTGCCAGTAAGCACCGATCTCTATCTCTCCACTGGGTTGCATAGTCAAACCTCTTGAAAAAAACTAATAGAACATGTTGACCTCTTATTCACCACTGTATGCTAGTGCCTAGCAAGTGCCTGGTCAATAAATGAATGAACAAATTGCCTAATCCACACCAGAACCAAGACACTGGCCTGTTTAGCACCTGGGACAAATTCTAAGTCAACATGAGCCATAGAACAGAAAACAAAGTGACAAGACTTGGAGTAGAAGTTGACAAGTAATCCAATAAACTTAAATCGCAGTCATAAATACACACTATACGATCATCACAGAATCTCAGAATACGACTTCAAAAATTATTAGTTTTGCCACCCTAAAGAGGCTTAAAGTCTCTTGTATTGTCACCAAGTGCTTTTTCAACCTCTACATTAAAAACTCAAGGGACTGATTAACTGCTATGATTGGCTGACTGAGCTCTTCAGTCAAGACATAGTTTTGAATTTCTGCCACGCTCTCAGCAGTGTTCTAAGAATTGTGAAACCAAACTTGCTGTTCAAAATTCTCCCAGGGAGAGAAAGAGAGTAATCAGGCAAGTAAACAATAAAGGCAATTACAGATCTGTGATGGAGAGAGAGCCAGCATATTTTAATAGAGTGATCACGGAAGAATAACATTTGAGTTGAGACTAAAGATTGAGAAGCTAAGGGAAAAACCTGAGGAAGAGAAGACTAGAAAAGAACAGAATGTGCCAGGGCCCCGAGATAGGACAGAAACTGACATATTCAAGGAACAAAAAGGCCAGTGTGATTAGGATGTATTGAGGGAAGAAGACAGTACTACAAGACAAGGCAGGAATCAGATAATGGGGGTCCTTGGTTAAGAGTCTGGATTTTACTCTATGCCAGGGGTGTCCAACCGTTTGGCTTCCGTGGGCCACAATGGAAGAACTGTCTTGGGCCACACATAAAATACACTAACACTATTGACAGCTAATGAGCTAAGAAAAAAGAAAAAGGTTTGTGTACAATTTTCATATATGCCACCACAGATAAGAAGAAAAGTCCTCAAACTCAGGGTTGGACACGGCTGCTCTAAACACAATGGAAGCACTGGTGGGTTTTAAGCAAAGAAGTAAATATGTGATTCAAGTTTTAAAAAGCATATTCCACAAGAAAAACGGACTGTATGGAGGTAATGGTTGAAAAACAAAGCCTTAAGGCTGACACAGTAACCCAGACAAGAGATGAATGAAGGTGGTTTGGGCCAAGTTAGAAGAAACAGTGGTAAGGGATGGATGTGAAATAGAATGAGGCCTAGAGGTGGCAAGAAACTGAGAATTTATTTGATCTTTACAAAGCTCTGACGGGAGAAACTTCCCGGTACTGAACTAAAATTCATCTCGTGATCATTTGCATCCCTTGAGGACAAAAAGTCTTATTCCAGGTAAAAATGACAGCTCTTCAAATGACTGAAAATAACTACTATGTCTCCCAGTATCACCACTAATTTCCTTAACCAATCCCCATAAAAACAAAGTTTTGATCACCTTATCACACAGATACTGTCTTCTGCTCACCAGTTTGTTTACAACAAAAAGCTTTTATGTGTGTTAAGCACAGAGTAAGAAAACAAGAAAAGGGTATGTAAACAGGCAAGGGAAAAAGGCTCTGGACAGCTACATGCAAGTCAACCTGTAAGAGACAGCTTACGTCTCCAACTGAAACTTGATCTCTGTAACTGACTCCACTGCAAATGTCACTACGAGAATCTATGCAATGGTTTGCGTGTATGGAACCTGCTCCGCAGACCCATCCGTTCTTTCTTGAATGTAAAATCAATAAACTGAGCATATAACCTCGAAAGCGTAAGGAGGCTCGCAGTGTAAAGGCATCTCCAAGGCGTCTTCAGGGTCTTCACCGAACACAAAAGTTCTCTGGGTGCTTTGAATGAATACCCTTAGACAGGACCCAGAAATGACCCACCTCAAACCTAATTTCAGGTTTCATTCTAAGGAGAATGGAGCTCGGCCACGTCCAGAAGCACTTATGTAGCAGTTAGGCTGCCTATACAGGGGATTGTCTTGCTGTTCAATGGCACAGGGGCCCGTCCCACCCCGATCCCCTACGGGGAAGGACTACGGCTGGACGACCTCACACGGCTCAGAATGGGAGGCAGAGAAAAAAGGGAAACCCTTTTGGGGTCGGGGAAGACCCAGGAACCCCTCGGGTCCTGGCACGGGGGTGTGGTTGGGGAAGGACGCCGAGGCGGTCGACCCGGCTCATTCCCCCAAGCCAGAGGAGCATGCAATGGCCTGACCAGACTCCCAGCCCCTGGCCTGGGGATGGGCCTTGGCCAGTGAGGAGCTGCCCAGGCCGGCGCTCCGCCGGGAGGCGCCCAGTCACCGGCCCTGACTCAGCTAAAAGCCGGCGCGGCCGCGGCTCCTCCCTCTCGGCAATGGCTTGGGGCCTCACTCACCCGCCGAAGTGATCATGGCTGCGCCCCTCACTCGCCCGTCGGCTCGCTTGCAGTTCCAGCCGCGCCGTGTATCTGTCAGCTCAGGGCCGACTCACTCCACCGCGCCTCCTCGTTCCCTGGGTGCGCTGCTCAGTCAGTCGCCTCCTCAGGCCGCCGGCTCGCTTCTCGTCAGGACCCCGCCCGCCTCGGGGCTGCCCGCCACCCCGCCTGACGCCCGGCGCGAATTCTCCTCTGGCTTGCGTCTTCCGCACAGCGGTCTTCTCCCTACTCCTCGCGGAAGGGTACACGGAGAACATCATTGTTTTCTTTCAGCCTCCTCGAGGTCAGGGCTACCGCGCAGTGGGAACACTGGTCTGCACTGAGGTCAGGCATTAGAATGGCCACCCCTATAAAGAGAGGGCCCCACCATCACCCGCCATTGCTGAGAGAAAGGGTGTTGAGGGGAGGTGCGAGCAGTGAGAGCAGTGCCACCTGCTGGTCGGAGGTCTCGCTGCAGCACATTTCCCACCAGCCAATACTTGAGGAATTGGGGCTGCCACAAACAACGTTTTCTTAGAAAAGTGGTGTTCAGTTGTTTTCTAAAGCAATGCCTAACTTCAAAAAATTTTTTAAAAACCTCATAGAAGTGCTTTATTATCATAATAAATCCACAAGTAATCATTGGTTTATTATAAAGTTGAACAATGAAAGTTTTTACTTACTTTTGGAATAATGTCCAGTGTTATCAATGTATTAAAATGTGCAGTAGTTACATGGTGAAAACCTTTCCAAGGGAGAAAAAATGTCTTCCATTCTTATTCTTATTTTTTCCTTCTATCTGCCCAGGTCCTCTTTCCCTGATGGCGGTGGGTTCTTCGTTTCTAATACATCTTCAGAAATTTGAAATGGCAGTTGCAATGGCCATTTGCAGTCTTATACTAGCTTCAGTGGCCAATTTATTTCAAAAGTCGGTACTGACAAAGTCTTGACAAAGAATAGTGGCAAACGGTCGCATTTGTTAAAGCCACTGGCTTTGCACTATCAAGTTAAACTTCAACTGCACAGCGATGGCCAGTTCATTTCTATGGCCTTCTACCTAACCCAGGGGCACAATTAATGTCTTGTGGTTGCCAGTGAATTAAATGTGCTTGATAACACATTTTGTTGTATGTGTGAGGTTTTTTTTTTTTTAATTAGAATTCTTGGCCAGGCGTGGGGAGGCCGAGGCAGGCGGATCACAAAGTCAGGAGTTCGAGGCTCATCTGGCCAACATAGTGAAACCTCATCTCTACTAAAAATACAAAAAATTAGCCAGGTGTGGTGGTGTGCGCCTGTAATCCCAGCTACGCAGGAGGCTGAGGCAGGAGAATCGTGTGAACTTGGCAGCAGGGGAGGTTGCAGTGAGCTGGGATTGCGCCATTGCACTCCAGCCTGGGTGACATTGCAAGACTCCAACTCAAAAAAAAAAAAAAAAAAGGAAAAGAAAAATAGAATTCTTGAACTGTGGTTGTTTAAAATATATGAAATACAGTGACTGAACACTTTTGAAGAGCCCGTGGCTCAGACTGAAGGGCAAGGCTCGAGAAGATGTGCATGCAAAATAAGCAGATGATTTTGGGGTATCATTCTCCAGAGGCACTTCCATCAAGCCCTCACATGAAGACATTTGTGTGCCCGCACCCTAAAAGAGTCACAAACAAATGCCAGCAGGTAATGAAAATGAGTAAAGCAGGCCCAGCAAAAGAAAATACAAGTTCCGTGGGATGGTGAATGGCACCTAACAGTGTCAAGGAGGCACTGCGGGTGGTGGGGACTGTGATAAAGAGTGAGTGCCCCATCTAAAGAGAGTAACTGCTACTCAGGTCCTGCCAAGAATGCAGAGTGACTGTTGGAAGACTTGGGCTTTTTCTAAGAGAAGCCAGGAATCAGAATTCCATGCAATATCTCCAGAATTTTAAATGTTGGCTACTAATTCGACATGTTTTAAAACAGAGAGGTGGACAACGTGCCATTTCTGCTCTTCAAGGAGAAGGTGTTCTGTAAAGAGAGGACAGTCCTGTCTTCTACTTGGATGTGTGTGTGTCATGGCCACAGCCCTGTGTGAGCCTCACGTGAACCCGTGAGATGGGCAAAAGGTAAGTAGCTTGGACACAGACATCAGGCTCCTCCCCCTGGGGGACTCTGTTCTCCTTCCTGGGTGACTGTCCCCTGCCTGTGGCTTCTCCCTCTCCAGTCCATTCTGCATTCTTTCGCCAGAGCAATCTTTTCGAAACTCAACTCTGATCACTTCTACTCCTTAAAACATTCAATCCCCGTCTTGGACTCCATTTTTATGCTTCTTTCTTCTGTGTTTCTGTCCATAGCCATCTTCTCACTCCCTGGGCCCCCTGTAAGAGTGAAACGCCATTGGCTGCTATGCACAACGTGGTGGCTGATAAAATGTGTCTCTACCACCTGCCGTCTCTCCTGAGCACAGACTCACACACCTCCGGGGCATCTTTGCTTGGCGGATTCACAGGCTCCTTCAACTCAGCGAACCTCCAGGTTGCGCGTGCCGTTGTTGCCCCACGGTTGTGTGTTTCCTTCCTTGATCTCAGTGTGGGCAAAGGGTATCCATCAGCCACTGCAGCAGAAACCTGAGTCTTCTCTTCCGCGGCAACAGTCAGTACCAGATCTCTCTTTCATCTCTCACGCTGACCATCTCTCATCCTCACTCCATTACACAATAGTTGTATCCCCCTCTTCTTTCCAGGCTACGACAGCCTCCCACAGCCTTGGCTTCCTGCTTACGGTCCCAGAAGCCTCCGGTCCACTCTTCACAGCCAGCCAGGAGCATGATCAGAACCAACAGGAGCACGACTTTCTCCTCCAGGATGGTGGGACTGTCTTTGTGTGTCTCGCGTGTGGCTCTGGCGTGCCACACTCCAGCCATCCTGAACCCCTGAAGATCCCAGAGTGGCCACGTGGCCATGTACCTTGTGGCTGACCTTTGTACCTGCTCATGCCTCTGTCATCAAGGTCCTCTCCCCCACACTCCAGGCTGACATGACTTGTTTTGAGTCTCAGTCAAGTGGCACCTCCTCCAGGAAGCCTTTCTTGGCCCAGCCCACCAGGTGCTCCCTTAAAGCCTTTACCCCACACAGCTGGCATCACATCTCCTTGCCCAAGTCCCAACTGGACAAGGAACTACTCAAGAGCAAGACCACATCTTGAGTAGTTCACCTCTCTGTCCCCTCGAGTAATTAGCATGGTATCGGACACATAATAGGTGCTCAATAAATGTTTCTTGGATGATCAGTTGAACTGATCAGTTAGTTATTGGCACAGGGCTAGAACTCCGACCTACGGTTCTGAAACCCCTGCCCTGTCCAAGACTCTAAAATGAGCTTTATTTTTTAGGACATAGTGAAATCACAGAGAGAATTCTCAGGATGTGCTCGGTTTAGAAACAACCTCCCTCCAAAGTTGAGTGATGCAAAACTTTTCGAAGCCCAATTGAGGTCAGCTGGGGCCTCACCCAGGTGTCGGCTGGGCTGGGGGCCTTGTCAGGGTGAAGGAAGGAAACCGCGGCCGTGCCCGGCCCTGGGTTAGGCGCTCTCTTTCCCGGCGAGGCCACGTTGGTTTCCGAGCTGCCCAGCTCGTTTCTCCGCGGCGCCCGCTAGGGGGCGCAATGCCTCCTGGGAGGCGGGCACTCGGGAGGAAGCCGTGACCGCCCCTAGCGCACCGCGCAGCCGGCCGACATTCAAATCCTCGTGTTTTAGACAGGCTCGGTTCTCCCCTCCAGAATCGAGCTCGACTGCCCCTTGAGCTGCACGGAGATAAGGTGGAAAGGGCCGGCCCGTGGAGCCAGGGACTCCGGGAATCAAATCCCTGCTCTGCCCCTTCGCAGCGCGGCGCCGCGCCGCGGCCGCAGGCGTCCCCGGGCGTCCCCGGAGCCCGGCCTCTCCCGCAAAAGGAAAAGGGCTGCTGGATCCACCTGCCTGGCAGGGCCGCCGGGACGCGCCGCGCCGCGCTCAATACCCGCAGATCTTACGGCTACTCAGCACGAGGCTGACGGCTGTTTCACGTACAACACGCCCGCCACATGTTTTTAGAGTAAAAGCATTTATTCATGGGAGCAGAGATGCAAAACGCAGCCGGGTGACACCGGCCTCCCATGGGTGGGTGCTTGGTCAGAGGGAAACGCCTCACCAAGGCTGGCATTGGTCTGGGTGGATTGAGGCACAAGAGGATCGGTGAAGCTATCAGAGGAACTAGGTTCTCTTCCAAGGATGGTATCCAGGAGGGGGCATATCTTGGGCAATTGGAAGGCTGCCTGCCCTGCATAAGCCGACTGCTGGAAGCTGCTGTCCTGCCTTGCCCATAGGTCAGGATGACCAGCCAGCTCTGGGTGACAGGGGAGGCAACTGCCGCAGAAATCACAATGAACCCCCAAGGCAGGCCTCTCACCTGTTTCCCCTGTTTTTTAATTTTCCTTTTCGTTTCTTCAGCTGGAGTCTCTCTCTATTGCCCAGGCTGGAGTGCAGTGGCGTGATCTTGGTCCACTGCAACCTCTGCCTCCCAGGTTCAAGCGATTCTCCTGCCTCAGCCTCCTGAGTAGCTGGGGCTACAGGTGCGCACCACCATGCCCAGCTCATTTTTTGTATTTTTTTTTCTTTTCTTTTTTTTTTTTTAAGACAGGGTTTCACCATGTTAGTCAGGCTGGTCTTGAACTCCCAACCTCAGATGATCCGCCCACCTTGGCCTCCAAAGTGCTTGGATTACAGGCGTGAGCCACCACGCCTGGCCTTTATTTTTTTGTATTTTTAGTAGAGACAGGGTTTCTCCATGTTGGCCAGGATGGTCTCGATCTCCTGACCTCGTGATCTGCCTGCCTCAGCCTCCCAAAGTGCTGGGATTACAGGCTGAGCCACTGCGCCCCGCCTGTTTCCCCTGTTCTTGAGGGGTGCTGTCCAATACAGTAGCCACCAGCCATAGATGCTGTTGAGCAGCTGAAATGTGGCTAGTGCAACTGACGAAATGCATTCTTAATTAATGAAAATTTAAAAATAGACACTAATCCGTAACTGCAAAACCTTTGAGTATATCTAAAACAATTTGAGGATGTGAATGTTTACAACTGTACATATAATGAAATCTAAATACAGATGAAGTTTTTCTGATGAAAATGTAGTATCTGAATTGGGCTGTAAGTGTAAACTTCTCATAGGATTCAAAGACAATTTGCAAAACAGAGTGCAAAATGTCTCGATATGCCGGGCGCGGTGGCTCACACATGTAATCCCAGCACTTTGGGAGGCTGAGGCGGGCGGATCATGAGGCCAGGAGATCGAGATCAGCTTGGCCAACACGGTGAAACCCCGTCTCTACTAAAAATACAAAAAAATCAACTGGGAGTGGTGGTACATGCCTGTAATCCCAGCTACTCTGGAGGCTGAGGCAGGAGAATCGCTTGAACCCAGGAGACAGGGGTTGCAGTGAGCTGAGATCGTGCCACTGCATTCCAGCCTGGGTGACAAGAGCAGGACGCCATCTCAAAAATAAAAGTCTTGATAATTTACAGTTGAAATAATATTTTAGATATATTGGGCTAAACAAAATGTATTATTAAAATTAATTTTATCTACCTATGCGCTTGTGTTAGATTCCTCTTAGACAGGGCTGGCTTAGACCCTCTCCTGGGCCTTCATCCCTCTAACCTCCCATTCAGGCCTCGCCCTTTGGCCTTGCTTCAAGGTCTTGTCTGCTCTTTGGAGCTGCCATGTGCTGGGTCAGACCAGAACTGGGGGCAGAGGCTAAAGGTGAGACCCACTCCTGTCCAGGAGCAAGGGGCTCGGGGCGGGGGCTACCCTGGCAGCCAGAGTTCTGGAGCCGGTGATATACCTGGCACAGTGGTGGTTAAGATGAGATTAGGCAGGGCTTGGGGTAATGATTCAAGACAACACCCTGCTGTGAGATATTGTTAACTAGTGAGGAAGAGGAGGAACTCAGGGCTACAAGACAGACACTAAGTTTCTGCAACCAGGACTTCAAAGTAGGCATGGTCACAGGACTAAACGAGGCACTTAATTACTCTAAGTGCAGACTAGGACAGCAACAAGCTTTCCTTGAGGGTGTCTGAATTACACTGGTCAAGGAACAGGCAGTCCTCGACCTGCATTTGTGGCAGGAGCCCCAGCTGGGGCTGGGGAGACCAGGGAGGACACCAGAGAGGTTTCTCACCCTTGCCAAAGCCACAGCCCCACAGTGGCCTCAGCGCCCAGCCCCGCTTTGGACCTGAGCTACCCACATCCCCCACTACGGTGTGAACCATGGCATGGCCCAGTAGGGCCGTCTCTGCCTCCAGTGCCAATTAGGCTGCCCCAAATATAAGGGACCCAGAGGGCTCTGGCTCAGGCCAAAGGTATCTGAAGGGTCCATGCGGGATCCTGGCTATCCACCCTGCCTTGTACCCTATTTCTTCCTGAGCTCCAGGGTTACACAAGTGGCAGGCTGCCCAGGCCAAGTTCCTCGTCTGCCCCAATCCTTGATCCACTAACACACAAAACCAGCTCAGAAGCGGTTATTGCAGCCCTTGGATAGAAACAGCCAGCTTCCTCCATTCACCCACGGGGTTGGCTGTATTTGCCATACAAACAGGACAAAGTCCAGGCCTCCTGACCCCAGGGAGTAAACCTGCAGCTTTGCTCTGCTACACTTTAAAGTAGAGGCTGTTTTCAAGTTAACTCCGCAGTCCTTTGCCTTCTCCAGCAAGGCTGAATCCACAGTTCTGTCAGGGTGAGGGGGGCTCATTCAGATCAAAGGATTGGGGCCTCAGCTCCTGGCCCCTTTGCAGGCTTGTCTTAGGTTTTTGATTTGACAAGCAAGGGACTCTTGTGCACTAAGTTTTGGAGACAAACACTTTGAGAGGAGAAAAAATGTGACCTAAATAGTACAAAGCATTCTCTGAGACTCAGTTGAGGTTGTTTTAGCTCCAGTTAAACATGCATGTGTGTGCTCACACGCTCATACACACACATTGTATACTAAGCTGAATGCTATCTTTTAAAAAATCTGGCCAGATACGGTGGCTCACGTCTGTCATCTCAGCACTTTGGGAGGCCGAGGTGGGAGGATCACTTGAATCCAGGAGTTTGAAACCAGCCTGGGCAATGTAGTGAGATCCTGTCGCTATAAAAATTTAAAAACCCTTTTAAAAATATATACTTAAGCTTTCCAGCTACATGTTTTCCAATCCCAGCTGGTAGGGCAGGGGAGATGTCACCCAGGGCAGAGGCTGGGAGGCTTTCAGGCCACAGACTTCCATTTGCCAAGTGTCCCTACTCTCAAGGGCCCTGGCAAGGAGCCCTTTGTGAGAATAAAGATCCATTCTGTTTGCAATAAGATATCAATGAGGTACTAGACATGGGAATTATCAATTCAAATCAGAAATGGCACAACCACTGCCATATTAGAAAGATTAGTACCCGAGAGCCCAGACTGTCACCCAGCTGGAAGCATCTCACTGATGGCTCCCAGGGACCACTGACCTAATCCAGGGCCTCCTCCTTCACACACCACCCCTACCCCAACCTTTATGCCTTCTTATAGTCCCTCAAGAAAGGGACCCACCATCAAGATCATCTTTTCTGGCACCTAGAAGACAGCAATGAGACAGTCCCTAC
Source organism: Cacajao melanocephalus (assembly GCA_963573385.1). Classification (NCBI taxonomy): domain Eukaryota; kingdom Metazoa; phylum Chordata; class Mammalia; order Primates; family Pitheciidae; genus Cacajao; species Cacajao melanocephalus. Next base: position 32,327 of record CAUYLG010016387.1, read on the forward strand.
AACGATGGTGCTTATGGTGGCCACATCTCGAAGAAGCCGAGATGGATCTCAGCCCTGTATTGTCACTTGGGAGGCAGAACCCAAATCTTAGTAAACAAAGACTTTCTCTCTTGAACCAGTCACAGGAGTACAGAAGGTAATGAAAAAAATAATGTGTAAACCATCCTTTGGGGCGGAGGCGACAAACTCACACGCCCGCCTGGACCAGCACCAGGTAGGTGTCTTTTATGAGTGAAGTGCAGTGGGGGATGGGAAGGGCGGGGGAGGGGTTAAAGGTGTTGGGGGCGAGCCGCTGCAGACTCGAGATGACGGCATGCCACATCCTCCACCCAGAAAATGAGGTATTTTTATATGCAATGTCCCAAGTTTTTTTTTTCTTTTGAGTAAGAGTTTCGCTCTTTTGTTGCCCAGGCTGGAGTGCAATGGCGCGATCTCGGCTCACTGCAACCTCCGCCTCCCAGGTTCAAGCAATTCTCCTCCCTCAGCTTCCCCCAGTAGCTGGGATTACAGGTGTGCACCACTGCACCCGGCTAATTTTTGTACTTTTTTTTTTTAGTAGAGATGGAGTTTCGCTTTGTCAGCCAGGCTGGTCTTGAACTCCTGACCTGAGGTGATCCGCCTGCCTTGGCCTCCCAAAGTGCTGGGATATAGGCATGAGCCACCTCGCCTGGCCTATGTCCCAAGTTTTAAATATTGGCAACAAATACAAAAGGTTTTGAAGCCTTATAACTTCTGCCCTAGACAAATTCCAAACTTTAAACAAGCTCCCTCTCCCACCAAATAAGAAAACTTTAACTAGAGGATTACAAATAAATTAATAAAGAAATAGAAAATTATAGCAGCTTCAAAAATACCAATCTCCCTGTTTTTAAAACAAAATCAATAAAATCAGTGAATCACAATTCATTGAGCTCATTCTTGACTCTAAAGAAGCAGCTGGGTGTGTCCAAGGGCAGGCTGCCCGCAGGACTAAAATGAGGCCTGCCGTCAAAAACCCCAAATAAGATGCTGTCCTGCTCGTCTTCACACCAGCCTCATCAGGCAGGGAAGGAATAGTTCTAGACTCCTTATGATGGACAATCAATTGAGGCACAGAGCAGGGAAGGCCCCTCCTTAATATCACAGAGTCCCCAGTCAAAACGGGTTTCCCACTGCACCATTTGGCACCATCGTGGAGAGAGCTGAAATAACGCATCAAAGTTAGGCAGCACCTTTCAGGGGACTGAGCAAATAGTAGGCATAGCTGTGTGTCTGCTGAGTAAACTGCAGCATGAATGAAGGGAGCTGTTCCCTCAGCTAGCACCTTCCCTCCAGGGAAATCCAGGAGCTGCCTTTGCCATTCCGAAGACTCTGGAATTCTCCAAGGGCAGGCAAAAAAGACGAGGGAGGTGATGGTGAGTTCTCTCTGTGAGTAAACATACGGCTTCCCCGGCTCTGAGGGAACATCATCAATTGCGTCAGACTCACAGACACAGAGGAAGGGATTCTAGAACCTCTGAGCTGTGTTTGCATTGAGCTTGGGCTAGGACCTGAGAGCTAGAGCAAGTCCTATACCCAAGAGTCCAAGCCCCTAGCTTTCCTTCTGTTTGGTACCTATAGGAATTCCCTAAGCATCCTTATGCCCAAAGGACTTGGCACAGAGAGTCAATGTCAACATGGGAAGAAAGAGGCTTTCTTCTCACAGGCATGTGTGGCTATTTCCGTCCTGGGCCTGCAGCATGCACACCGTCTTGGCCCCGGCCTGACAAGCCCCCAAGGCAATGGTGTAGTCTTTATTCTGGCTTGCTCTGGGAGCCAAGATCTGGGCAAGCCTGACCCTCTCTCCTCTGGGGGACTCTGACAGAGAGAAGGGATTGGCTCAGCCAGAATGTCTCAAAGGTTCTACAATTGGCATTGAATGGACCAATTAATTCTTTGCTATTGGAGACTGTTCTGCACATTGTGAGATGCCCACTAGATGCCAGGGGTGCCCCCACAGTCACTGTGACCCCCTCAACACACACACATTTCCAATGCTGCCTGGAGGGACAACCTGCCCCTGGTTGAAAGCCACTGGGCTGGTGGCCCCCTCATGCATTGTGACAGAGATTGAGTGACATGTGCAAGCCACACCTCAGCTCTGATGACTTCTGGTCCACAGTTCTTCCCAGCTGCACTCTCAATGATGGGTGCCCATGCATGTGCCCCGAACACTGCAAATGCCCTATGGGATGCCACAGCACTACAGAGCCTCAAAGCAGAGAGCCATCTGTCCCAGTGGCTCAGAAAAACCGAGTCAGAGACAAAATCACCTCCCTGTGGTCAGACTCAGCAAATGCTGGGTAGGGAGTAGGTTTCCAAGGAGACACTGTTTTAGGTCTTGCCTGTCTTAGTGAACCCCACTGTCTAGCTGGTAACTGTGAGTGTGGCTGGCAGGCCTCCAGCAGGCGGGGGCTTCCGAGTCCCCATGGAGACCTGGGGGCCGGTGAGAAGAAGCCAGGCCCCAGTCTGTAGGTGAGAGCCAGGGACAGCGCAAGGGGCCAGCCTTCATCTCAAGTCTCTGCTGGGCTCAGCAGGAGTGTGGACGACTCCGTCACAGGCTTTTGACCCCCTTCCGAGGTCCTCACAGTCTCCATTGGGAAATATGGCTGTTAGTGCCAGCTGCTCCTCAGGTTCCTGGAAGTTATCTGGAACAAGAGGAGAAGAAATCACTGAATCAGAAGAGAAAGGTTATGAGTGAGTTATCTGGGAAGGAAAGAGAGAAAGTTGGCCCCAGTAAATATCTACTTGAAAAAAACAAAAACAAAAACAAAATGCACATCAAAAACCTTACCAATGTACATACCCTTTGACCCACAAATTTCACTTCTAGGATTTTATCCTAAGAAAATAATTAGGAATAATTAATGGCACTGCTGGAGCTATCTTGCTACCAGCCCAGGGATGAAACTGACACTGAAGAAGGCCCAACAGAGAGGGCAAGCCTGGGTGCTTGGTGGGGTCCCTGAGCCCCTGAATCAACCAACTCTGAAGCCGACTCCACCTCTGGACTGTCTTTTAGGGGAGATAACGATTTCTTTTACTGCTCGTGCTAGTATGAGTCATGCTATCTTTACTTGTAGTTGAAGGTGTCCTGATTCAATGTCCAACAATGGGACTGGTTGAGTAAACTATGGCTCACACATGTAATGAAATTCAGGCATTAAAGATGATATATAAAAATTACACACACACACACACACACACACACACACACACACACTGAGTAGAAGTAAAACTGGGGAAATCTGAATAAGATCTGTGGGTTGCATCAATGTCCATATCCTGTTTATGTTTTACAAAATGTTACTATTGGGGGAAACTGGGCAAAGGGTGCACAGGAGCTCTCTGTATGATCTCCTTTTCTGTGTTTTGAGACAGGGTCTCACTATGTCACTCAGGCTAGTCTCGAACTCCTGAGCTCAAGCTATCCTCCTGCCTCGGCCTCCCAAAGTGCTGGGATTTCTGTATGATTTCTTACCACTGCATGTTAATCTAGAATTACCTCAAAAAAGAAAAAAGAAAAAATGTTGTTAACATATAATTATTGCTGTGGAAGGAAGTCAGAGTATGTTATTGATGAAGAGAGCGGATTCCAAAACAGTAAGTAGAGTCACGTGCAACATAACAACATTTTGGTCATTTACAAACTTTAATAAGAGAGTGGTTCCATAAGATTGAGACACAGCTAAAAAAATTCCTATTACCGGGTAACCTTGTCCGGATGTTGCAGTGCAATGCATTACTCACAGGTTTGTGGCAATGCTGGTGGAAACAAACCTACCCGCTGCCAGTCATATGAAAGTCTAGTACATATAATTATATACAGTAGACAATATTTGATACTAATAAGAAATGATTGTGTTATATTTTTATGAGATGGAGTCTCGCTCTGTTGCCCAGGCTGGAGTACATCGGCACAATCTTGGCTCACTGCAAACTACGCCTCCTGAGTTCAAGCGATTCTCCTGCCTCAGCCTCCTGAGTAGCTGAGATTACAGGTGTGTCCACCAGGCCCGGCTAATTTTTGTATTTTTAGTAGAGATGGGGTTTCACCATGTTCGCCAGGCTGGTCTCAAAGTCCTGACTTGAGGTGATCCGCCAGCCTTGACCTACTACATGTTTTAACATTTTTTAGAGCATACTCCCTCTACTTACATATATATACACACATATATGTATATGTATACACACACATACACACACACACATATATATATAAAGTGTGTGTGTATATATATACATAAAGTTAATATAAAACAGTCTCAGGCAGATCCTTAAAGAGGTGTCCAGAAGAAGGCACTGTTTATCATAGGAGGTGACAGCTCCATGTGTGCTATTGTCCCTGAAGACCTTCCAGTGGGACAAGATGTGGAGGCGGAAGACAGTGATATTGATGACCTTGTGTAGCTGTAGGCTAAGGTGAATGTTTATGTCTTAGCTTTTAGCAAAATAAATAAATAAATAAATAAAAAATAAATAAAGATTATAGAATAAGGATATAAAGAAAGAAAATATGTTTGTACATCTCTACAACGTTTTGTGTTTTAAGCCAAGTGTTATTCCAAGAGTCAAAAAGTTTTAAAAATTTAAAAAGGTTATTTTTTTTTTTTGAGACAGAGTCTCACTATGTTGTACAGGCTGCAGTGCAATGGCAGGATCACAGATCACTGCAGCCTTGAATTCTTGGGCCCAAGTGATCCTCCTGCCTCAGCCTCCGGAGTCGCTGGGACTGCAGGCAGGCGCCATCACGCCCGGCTAAAAAATCAAAACGTTCATAAAGTAAAAAAGTTACAGTAAGCAAAGGCTGATTTATTAATGAAGAAAGAAATATTTTAAAATAAAGGTAGTGTAGCCTAAGTGCACTGTGTTTATGAACTCTAGGGTAGTGTGTACTTACTCACTGTCTCAGCCAGAGCACCTTCCAGCTTTGCAAGCTTCATTCTCGGTAAGTGCCCTACGCAGATGTACCATTTTTAACCTTTTATAACATATTCTTTTACTGCACCTCTACTATGTTTAGATATATTGAGACACACAGCTACTTACCATGGGTTACAGTTGCCCATAATATTCAGTACAGTAACCTGCTGTACAGGTTTGTAAGCCTAGGAGCAATAGGCTATGCCATATAGCCTGGGGGTGTAGTAGGTTATACCATCCAGGTTTGTGTACTTACACTCTATCACATTCACACGACAAAATCACCTACAGATGTATTTTTCAGACTGCGTCCCTGTCATTAAGCAACTCATGATTACATAAATGCATGTAATTATGATATCTTGTCTTTATTACTTATACTATCAGTGTGTGTATTTGCATTTTAATACATTCACTTCTACATGAGATTTGTACGTACTATAGAGAGAGAAATTATCCAAGATTTATGTAAAATGGTTAATGATTCTGTTGCTTTATTTTTTCTCCTTTAGTTTCCAAGTATATCCAAACTAATGGCAGAAAGGTTGAAGTTAGCATTTTTGCAATTAAACATTTTATATATATGCTGCATTTTGAAGATGATATAGAAGTGAGTTTATTAAAGTTTAAATAGCACAAGGAGAGATAGGTACACAGAATGATGTACCCCAAAATACGATTGTACTTATCTCTGAATGATGGAATTAACTGAATGATGTTTCACATTTGTTTTCCTTATTTTTTTTTGTATTTTTTTGAGCTTTCAAATATGAGAGGCAGAATTCTAAGGTAGCCCCCAAGATTCTGGCCCCTTATAAAGCCCTTCCTTGAGTCTGGATGGGCTCTGTGAATGTGATAGCTTAGTCACCTGAGGAGTAGGGTGCCTCTCTGACAAAGGCAACGGCTAGTGACTCCCTCGATCTCCTTAGGTTATGTGGACTCCCTCCTAGCAGATTGGAGGGGGGCTTTCCCGCTGGTTGAAGGAGGATCTCTTGTGAGAGCACTGTGAGAGCAACAAACAGTGGGAGCCTCTTGAAGCTGAGAGCAGCCCCAGCCGATAGCCAGCAAGAAGTCGGGGACCTAATCAATGCCTTTGAAGCTGCTAAGCTTCTGATCATTTCTTTTTTTCTTTCTTTTTTTTTTTTCTTTGAGAGAGTCTTGCTCTTCTCCCAGGCTGCAGTGCAATGGTGCAATCTTGGCTCACTGCAACCTTTTCCCCGGTTCAAGCGATTCTCTTGCCTCAGCCTCCCGAGTAGCTGGAATTACAGGCGCCTGCCCCTGTGCCCAGCTAATTTTTGTACTTTTTAGTAGAGCTGGGGTTTCACCATATTGGCCAGGCTGGTCTCGAACTCCTGACCTCAGGTGATCCACCTGCCTCAGCCTCCCAAAGTGCTGGGATTACAGACGTGAGCCACCACACCTGGCCACTTGCAATCATTTCTTATGCAGCAATGAAGACTGATACATCAACTAATGGTTTTCTTTCTTAAATAGAAGACACAATACAAGTTTATTTTGAACCACCGTCCACTGTTTCTGTAACAAAGCTATAATTCTCAGTGCACTTTGGGATGGGGACATGTCTATTGAGCAGCTACACCCTGCTCCTGAGTACCGTAGCCACTCCCATCCATAGGGTCACTATCTATAGTTGCAGTTACCTGCGGTACAGTACAATAAGATATTTTCAGAGAGAGAGAGATACTGCATTCACCTAACTTTTATTATATATTGTTAAATGTCTTAACTGTGCCTAGTTTAGAAATTAAACTTTATCATAGGTATGTATATGTAGAGGAAAAAACACAGTGTATACACAGGACTTGGTGCTACCCATGGTTTTGGGGATCCATGGGTGTCTTAAAGCATCTCACGTGGATAAGGGGGGGATCAGTGCGCTTCCTATCTCCCTAACATCAGCATGGACATCTGGGAGTGTCTTCCCCTCCTCCCTCGCTTCCATTTAGTGGCCTGATGATTCCACCTAGAAGTGGCTCCCAGGTGAGCTCTCTCCCCTCCTTTCCCACTGCCCAGGTCTGGCCCAAGCGGCCTGTTATCTTTCCTGGGACAACACAGCCTCCCTCTAGCACTGGGCTCTGCCAAAGGTGTCTCCCTCTCCTAGGGTCCACTCTGTACACACACCCCCGTCTCTCTGCTCGGAAATCGCTCGTGGCACACTACTCCTGAAGGGTGCACATCTGGGACCCTGATTTGGTCCAAACTCTTCCCTTCAGCCTTGACCCTCACTGGTTTCCTTCTGCACCTCACTCCTGGGGCCTCTCGATGGTGGTCCCTTTTCTGAGCATGACATCATCCTGTTACTCCTTAGCTCAGTGCTCCTTTTCCAAACCTTCCCATTTCTGCCTATGAAAATCCCTCCATCCTCAGCTCAAATGTCACTTGCTCCAGGATATTCCCTGGATCCCCAGGGGAGATTCATCGTGTTTTGTCCATGCACCCCACCATGCACCTGGCGAAACTTTCGTTACAGCCCTCCCCATGCCCCTTTCATTAGGTGGAGACTCCTGGGGAAAGATCCCAGCCTGACTGAGCCCATGTGCCCACTGCCTGGCATATGGGCACCTCACATTGCTCACCCCCACAAATGGCACATGGCAAGCGCTCCACAGACATCGGTCCACTCTGTCCATAAGCTCCCAAGTCCATGTGACCACTCCCATAATTCCACGCACCTGGTCCTCAGGGTGCAGGAGGTCGGGGAGCACTCACCCTGAACTGGGCTTCTGCAGGCAGTGACACCCTGGTCCTTCCTCCGGCTCCAGGGACCCCAGGAAAAGCAGGCCAGCAGTCCTGGGAGGCCTGGCCTCTCCCAGGCTCCTTCCACTAGAAAGAACACAAAACCCGAGTCAGAGGGTCACACAGTTCACACTTCACAAGACTGAGAGATTTTGTTTAGCAAACCGAGAACCTCAACTGTCAACTGCCCTTGTTTCAACTGTCTGATTAAAAACACAGATTATGATTTGCAAAAGTGGGTGAGTTTTTGTACTTTAAAAAAGAACTTAAAAAAGGATTGCTTTACTTTCTCTCTGTTATCTCATTTAATTCTCACAAAAACCCTGTGATGTAGGTACCAGGTTGGGGAAACTAAAACAATGAAAACGACATGAAATTAATTAAGATTCCATAGCACCAAAGAAAATACTCAAAGAGCTGCACATTCCCTCTGATTTTAATTCAAACTATTTCTTGGAAGGAATAGATATATTTTTTCACAATCCATAAAGTCAACAGGAACTAGATTATTTATTTTATTTTTAAATTTTTTTAAAAAAGACTTCAGGCAGCCAAAACAAGGAAAATCCTTGTTCATAATCTTTATTCAGGACCTATTTACTCTTAACTTGTACCGAAATGTAATGAGACTGTATCCTTAGTTTTTCAACCCAAAGGCAGCCGGATTAGGTACCACAAACTGGGTAAAAGGGCACTGCCAAAAGGCAAGCAACCTAGAATAAGAATTATCATCAGACAGTGAGGAAAGACATTGGAAAACTTAAAAAGTAAAACAACAACAACAACAAAAAACAAATGCAACCACAAGTGAAATCTTACCGACATGAATCCATTAGGTGTGAGGATAACAGTGCTGTCTACTGCAAAAAAATCAGTGGGCCCTAAGTTTTAATTATACTCATGAGTTTTAGTCATTTGTGAGTAGTTTAATTTTGTGCAGTATGTTTTTTATAAAAGTAGGAAAGAGCTTAACAGAGTAGAGAATAATTCCCTTGCAAAGTGTTAAAATCTCAAAAGTGTTTGTGTTTGTTTAAAAAGAAGAAAGGATTCATTCACTTTTTCTGTATGCCAGGCAGGGTATTAGGAAATAGGACTGCGATGGTGTTTAAACCCACAAAGGAACAAAATCATGTTCACAAGGGAACCAAATCCTGTGGTAAGAGCTCAGAGAGCAAAGGGACAAAGGGTTCTGGAATTTCGCCAGTGAACTTGCAAATGGGAGCAGGGAAGGTCAAGGAAGTCTTCCTGGAGGAGGAAGACCAGTTCTGAATGCACAAATGGGATTGGCCAGGTGAGAAGAAGGGATGAGAAAAGGCTCTTTAGGCTAAGGCAACAGCAAGGTGTCTACAAAAAGCTTAGGAGGGACCGGGTGTAGTAGTTCACGCCTGTAATCCCAGCACTTTGATAGGCCAAAGTGGGTGGATCACTTGAGGTCAGGAGTTCGAGACTGGCCTGGTCAACGTGGCGAAATCCCTTCTCTACTAAAAACACAAAAATTGACCAGGCATGGTGGCAGGTGCCTGTAGTCCCAGCTACTTGGAAGGCTGAGATGGAATAATCGCTTGAACTCAGGAAGTGGAGGTTGCAGTGAGCTGAGATCAAGCCACTGCCACTCACAGGAGACAAAGCTAGACTCTGGATTAAAAAAAAAAAAAAGACTCACTAGGGTATAGAAAATGTGTGTGAATTCTCTTCTTTCCCCTAGGAGGCCAGGTCAGCAAAGGGGTTGAAACAACAATCACAACAATCAGAACAATCCCTAAAAAAAGGGATTGCGCCCTGAGGGAGGAGGGTTAGGGCAGGCGCACTCATCCAGGCAGGCCAGGGTGGCAGGTGAATGTGACATTGGTAGCTTCACAGGTACCAGGTCTCCTTGCTGGGACCCCCCCGGGTGCCCCACCAACGCCAATACCCCAGGAGACACAACACAGCCACTCTCTTCATTATCTACTTAAAAGGAAGGGCTGGAGGGCTTGAAGAGCTGCCGAGCTGGGCAGGAAGAGGGCAGAGAGAAAGCTGGGAGCTGGAGAGTGCCAATATCTCCCGGGTTTGCCAGAAGCAGCTACTCTTAATGTGCCTATTTTCATCCTAGAACGCTGGCGAGTTCCCGCAAAGCCTTGTTCCAGAAGGAAGGAGATCCTGACCCTTTTGCTGATAGCAGCAGTCATGGGGGCTAGGAAAAGACCCTTAAACCCCTTCCACATTTTAAGAGAATGTGGAGGGCAAAGGTGGCCTCAGCAGATCTGAGTGAGGCAGAAAGACACAGCAGTTGGGTGCACAGCCTTGGTGGGTGGCCAGGAATCACTAGAAAATATTGTGCTCTCAGTCCCTGTCACCTCCCCCACACTCCAAGTCCTCAGCACCCATTCCTTGCCTTCTTCCTATAACCAGGCAGGGCTCCCAGGGCGAGCCTCCACCGAGCTGGAGATGCCCCTCCGCCCCTCCGAAAACTCCCGACGCATCTCTAGCTGCGCAGCGCCCCAGAATTTAGCTCCTGGCACCGCCAATAATCTCCTTAGTCCCCATCCACCCCCTTGAAACCGTCTCATCCCAACGCTTTCCTATTTCCTTCCCCACCCCTCTCACCTCTCCCCACCACCCACCTCCCAACTCATAGATCTCTGCCCTGCTGGATTCATCTCTTCGCTCTACCCGCTCCCGGGGCCTTCTGCTCAGCCCATCAGCTTTCCCAAGCCCCCTAGGCATCTCCCGTGCACTCCGGACCCTCCCGGGACAGACTCGACCTCCTGCCCAGGGCCCGCTCTCCCCTAGCTGGTAGGCCTGGCTCTAGGCACCTCTCTGCTGTGAGCCTCAGTTTACCTCTGTGCTCAATGAAGCGGGCCGGCCTAAAGGAGTCCAACTTGGGGGACGCGCCCGAACCCCCGCCCGTCCCCGCCCCGCCGCGCCGAGCCCCGCGCAGCCTCACCTGGTCGCCCGGCTCCGGCAGCTTGCAGGGCCCGGCAGGCGGCCGCCTGGACGGCCAGACAGGAGGCCGGGCGGCCGGGACAGTAGGCGGCCGCCTGCACGGGGCCCCCAGCCTGGCGGCCGAACACTGCGCGCAGCAGCGCCTCCAGCAGTCGCAGCCCCAGCGCCATCGCGTCCTCGGGCCCGGCCTCGGCCACCAGCACCCCCACCAGCGCCGCCCCGGCCCGCCGCCGGCCGCGCACGTCCCGCAGCATCTCCCGCAGGCGGCGCCGCGGCTCCCGGGCGGCCAGCGACGATGCGCGGCAAAGCACGAAGACCAGCGGCGAGCGGATGGCGCGCGCCCCCGCCGCCCTCTGCGCCCCGCGCGCCCCCACTGGTCCCGCGCCCTCCGCCGCCGCGCCACTCGGCTTGCCCGCGCCTGGCTCCGGCGGGAACACGGCCCGGGCGAAGTCCAGCAGCAGAGCGCGGCTCTGCTCGCGCTCCCACAGCTCGCCCACCAGCAGCACCTGCCCGCGGCCCCCAGCTGCCTCTACCAGCGCCTGGAAGGGAGGCTCCGCCGGGCGCTTGGGCCGGGCCGCCAGCGCTTCCAGCTCGCGCTCCATGCTGGCTGCCACCCGCCCTCTGCGGCCGCGGCCGCTGCCGCGGCCCGGGCGCACCCGCTGCCTGCCTCTCCGGGCGGCGGCGCCCTGGCCCGCAGGACACGCCCCCGAGGGCCGAGCCCTGCCAGACCCCCGGGCGGGGGCTTTGTGTGCTCGCTCCCCTGGGCGAACCCTGTACCACGGGCTCGGGTGGGAGAAGGGGGCTTTGTCTCCAGCCTTCCAAGGGTGGCTCCTCCCGAAGTCCCTGTGCAGACGTAGGGAAACGGAGAGTCATTCCTTCCTTTATTCATCCATCCCACACATACTTACTGAGCACCTATCAGGTGCAGGCGCTGGGCAGCTGAGGGTGGGAAGACAGAAAATTATCTCCTCACTAGATTAAAGATTGTTTGGAGACTTGGAGCAGAGTCCCGCACCGTTTGGGGTTTTGCGGGGGTAGGTGGCAGGTAGGGGGTAGGAATGGAGGGCACAATAAGTGGGTGGGAAAGTGAGGTAAAAGAGAACCCGCGGCCGGGCGCGGTGGCTCAGGCCTGTAATCCCAGCACTCTGGGAGGCCGAGGCGGGCAGATCATGAGGTCAGACTGAGACCATCCTGACCAACATGGAGAAACCCCGTCTCTAATAAAAATACAAAAAAATGAGCCGGGCGTGATAGCGCACGCTTATAGTCCTAGCAACTCGGGAGGCTGAGGCGGGAGAATTGTTTGAACCCAGGAGGCTGAGATTGCAGTGAGCTGAGGTCAGGCCACTGCCCTACAGCCTGGGCAACAGTGTGAGACTCCCTCTCAAAAAAAAAGAAAAAAGAAAAAAAACAAAAAACCGCGGCTGGGTGAGGTACGGTGGCTCACGCCTGTAATCCCAGCACTTTGGGAGTCGGAGGCGGGCGGATCACGAGGTCAAGAGATCGAGACCATCCTGGCCAACATGGTGAAAACCTGTCTGTACTAGAAATACAAAAATTAGCTGGGCGTGGTGGCGTGAGCCTGTAATCCCAGCTACTCCGGAGGCTGAGGCAGGAGAATCGCTTGAGCCTCAGAGGCGGCGGCGCAGGGGTTACTTCTGCCACCCAACTTTCCTTTTGGGCTTCAACATTTAGCAAAAACTGACTGAGGGCCCGTTATTTCCACAAATACTTATTGTACTGCCCTAGGCGCTGGGGGTGAAACCCAGACTGTTCCCCTAAAGCAGAAAGTCTAGGGGGCCAGATGCAGGACACGGATGGTGCTCTGATCTGCGTGGGGGGAGCGGGGGAGAAGGGGCCAGGTCAGAAGCAAGAATGCATTTCCCTTCCTTCCAAGGGTCTAGGTCAGCCTTGTCCAACAGAACATTCTGTGATGATGGAAATGTTTGCTTTTTTTTTTTTTTTTTCCTGATGGTGTAGTAGAAGAAATGTTTTCTATTATTTGCACTATATGTCACTATTATTGAGTACTTGAAATCTGGCGAGTGCAACCGAAGAACTGAGTTTTATACCACACATAATTTTTAATGAAAAGTAAAATTAAAGCAGAAAGTGACAAGATGATAATGTACTTAAAGGGCTGACCTCTTCCTCTGAATAGTGCCCTAAAGATGCCGCAGAAATAAGAGGGGAGTTGGTAAGGACTCTGAGAAACCAATGTAAACCCCGGGGGGGCCCCTTCTCTCCGCCCCTCAGTGCCGTGGAAGGGGGATAGGCTAAGTGAACTCCGTACACTTGTGCTTGTTTCTTTGCCCGCATTGGCCTCGGAACATTATTTCTCAACCCCATCTCCACCCCCCACCACTGCCATGGTGCTGGACGGCAGAAAACAGCTGTGCTAGCCAGGGATGGTGATATCAGGCTGGGGTTGGCAGCACAGAACAAGCAGACCTGGCAGCCTCTTCTTCTCACTTCATGGGTCTGGAATTCCGACCACAAGACCTGGCTCATGAAAAGAGCATTGGCCAGGGGAGAGTGCCCAGAAGTTCCCTGAGTGGGGTGTCTGCTGTGTGTGAGGGTGGCACATGGGGAGTGTCCACATTCATATTTGATGCCAGAGACAAGTCCTCTCACACCCCCATTCCTTAAGCTCCCAGGTGGGATATAGGGAGAGTTTAGGTTTTAGTCTCTTCCAGGTGCACCCATTGCCAGCTAAAGTAGCTGATATCTAGGGAATCATGAATTCACTGGGAAAAAATAATTAGACTTCTGGGGCTGGGTGCGATGGCTCACGCCTGTAATCCCAGCACTTTGGGAGGCTGAGGCGGACGGATCACCTGAGGTCGGGAGTTCAAGACCAGCCTGACCAACATGGAGAAACCCTGTCTCTACTAAAAATACAAAATAAGTCAGGCATGGTGGCATATGCCTGTAGTCCTAGCTACTTGGGAGGCTGAGGCTGGAGAATTGCTTGAACCCGGGAGGCAGGGGCTGTGGTGAGCCAAGATAGTGCCATTGCACTCCAGCCTGGGCAATAAGAGCAAAACTCCATCTCTGAAAATATACGTACTTCTGGAAAGTATAAAACAAAGCTATATAATTTAATGGCTATATGAATGAAGGTTCATTTCTTAATAACACAGACTCTACCAATAACAAAATTTCTTTTTCTCTCTTGTAGAAGTTTGGAGATGGACAGCTTATGGCTGAAATAGTATAATAGTTCTGCTTTACCTGGTCTTTGAGGACTCAGATTTCATACCTGGTCACTATTGCCCTCTGACGTCTTCATAATCCAAGTTGGCAGCTAAAGCTCCGGGCATCTCATCTGTATTCCCAGCAGCTGGATAGTAGAAGGACTGAGGAAGGAAGAACAATCAGGTTGACTTCAGATTTCTTCCCAGCAACACTGGGTTTAAGAAAAAATGCAAAAATTGGTTTAAAGTATCAAAGAAAATTAACTTTGATCCTAGATTTGGATTTCTAGCTAAATTAACAGGTATGTAAAGAATCAGAAGGCATATCACATATAGCCCCTCTTTGAACACACTATTAGAGGAAGTGCCCCATCAAAAAGGAAACTAAATTTGGCTGGGTGCAGTGGTTCACGCCTGTAATCCCAGCACGTTGGGAGGCCGAGGCGGGCAGATCACCTGAAGTCAGGAGTTCAAGACCAGCCTGGCCAAAATAGCGAAACCCCGTCTCTACTAAAAATACAAAAATTAGCCAGGCCTGGTGGTGCGTGCCTGTAATCCCAGCTACTTGGGAGGCTGAGGCAGGAGAATTGCTTGAACCTGGGAGGCAGAGATTGCGGTGAGCTGAGATCGCGCCACTGCACTCCAGCCTGGGCAAGAGAGTGAGACTGTCTAAAAAAAAAAAAAAAAAAGAGGGAACTAGAGTGCTCAATAATAGCAAGTAAGAGGGATTAAATTACTTGTCTAAATAACAGTGAAGGATCAGGCCAGCAAAGTGCAGCCTAAGCGGGTATAATGAACTGGGAGAGTGGATGGCAGAGTCTGGGCAAGACCTACAAGATGACCAGAAAGAGAATTGACCACATCTAGGTCATCTCTGAGCAAGAGAGAAAGACAAGTTCTAAACAAAAACTATCAGATGTACTGGGATTTTTAGCACATTCTTACAAGGCTTGTCTAAAACCAACATGCTCTGCCTCCTGAGCTACTTTTTCTCAGCCTCTAAATCTCCACAACAAATTACAAATTTCAATGGGCGGGATGTGGGATGGATCAGAGAGGGGTGGAATGTTAAACAAAGGTTGGAGTCCAGGGCCAGTAAAGTTTATCTTTATCTGTGTTATTTACACAGCAAAGGTTCTGGTATTAAATTAACAGGAAACTGCAAAGACCTTTAAAAAAAAAAAAGGCAAGATGCCAAGAATATTTCTTCTTCCTTCCCCCCCACAACCCTAGAAAACATCATAAAATTAATTGGCTTCTTTTTCTTTCTCTGGTATTCAATGAAGATATACAGTAAACTGGGATTTCTGAAATACTTTACCCCTTTGTGTTCACGCAAACAGAATTTGGTGGGAATCAAGTGATAAGAGGCTGGCATGGTGGCTCATACCTGTAATCCTGGTGCTTCGGAAAACTGAGGTGGGAGGATTGCTTGAGCCCAGGAGTTTCAGACCAGCCTGGACATCATAACGAGACCCCATCCCTAAACAAACAAAAATCAAAAAATTAGCTAGGCGTGGTGGTGTGTACCTAGCCCCAGCTATTCCTTGGGAGGTTGAGGTGGGTGGATGGCTTGAGCCTGGGAGGTCGAGGCTGCAGTGAGCCGTGATTGCGCCACTGCACCAGCCTAGGGGAGAGATCGAGAACTTGTCTCTAAATAAATAAATAAAAAAGAGTGACCAGAAAGTGCTGGTTTGGAAAACAAGGCGTAATCTCCCTCTAGTTGCTTAGCAGCTCCTTTCTCCTCTTTACTCCTGCTCTGTCACCCTATTCTCCTCTCCTTTCTTCCTTTCCTCCCTTCCTCTCTCCTCACCTCCTCCTTTCTCTCTTCCTTCCTTTCCTTCTTCTCTTCTCTTCTTTTTCCCTAAGACATTTGCTTTGTGGACTATGAGGAAGGACGGACCTGGGGAGACTTTCTGGGCTTCCTGGGGAGCCAGGTAGAGGGAAGATGATCTTTAATATGAGGAAGACCTCAGAGGGAAAGGAAATTGCAGGAGCCCCTAAGACCCACGGAGGAACAAGGCTGAGGTGGGAAGAGGGGCTGGAAACTTGAAACTGGGTCTGACAAGGCACTGGAGGCCCCTGGGGTGGAGCAGGCTTGCTGGCCAATGTGCTGGGACCTCGTTTTCTCCGCTGCTAGGGCCAGGCTGGTTCCCATCAGGGCACCAGGACTGCAGATCTCTGTGCCGGCTGGTGATCTTATGGGGCTCAAATATCTCAGTTTCACCTAAACTTTAGGGGTCTGGTGAAGGTCTGTTAACCCACTTATGCGGGAGACTGCAATTTTTTGAATTGCAGACATGTGTGAAAAATCAGACCTTGGTGATAACCTTGAGCAGTAGGATATAAATAACTCCTACATGCTTAGCATTCCAATAATGGAACACTAGGCATAAATGAGATTTAAGAAGCCTGCAGGAAATGCTGGGAGGCAGAGGCCAGGCTTCAGCCCTATCATGCCCCTGCTGAGCCCTGGACTAGTCAGTGATGCCAGGAGGAGGGGCAGGCAGGTCCCCAGGACACACCTGTACTGGCTGAGGGCTTCACAGCGGGGGCAGTCTTCCGTCAGCAGACACCCAGCACACAATGGGCAGGGGGAGAGTGTCTGCACCTGTCGCCCTGGTGGCCACAGCTGCAAGGTGACTTCGTGGGGATCTGTCAGCATCTGAGGCCCCAGTAGGGGCGAGGAGGAGAACAGCAGCTCCCCTGCACAGCAAGGACGTATGGTGACTTCGAAGTCACACAATTTGGGCCTCCTTTCAAATCTACCTGGCCAGATCAATTTAGAGCTTCAGTGTAAGTCTCTCAAGGTCCCCTCCCAGGAGAATGTCCCCAGCCAAAAGTGGCCGGGAAGAAACCATGGTCTCTAAGAGCTGAGTAGGGACTTGGTTGGCCTTCCCCTCCCCCAGGACAGGGCTGCGCCAACCACACCCACCCAAGCTGGCACCTCCACTGTCAGGACCCTTGAGGTTAAAGTGGAGCAAAGGGGAGTTATCACTGGAGGGAACCTTATTCCTGCCCCAAGTCTCAGAGCAGGTACCCTTTTATAGACTATTAGATACGATGTGAGCTGTATCTGTGGGGTGGGCGTGAGGGCCAGTGCCCATCACAGACGCCCTGCCCCTGTACCTATATGTCTCATTCTCTTCACTTTCTGCACCCCCTCAGTCCCTGGCTGATGAAAAAATAGGAAGTACACCAGTGTTGGGGCAATGGGCAGTGGGTGACTTCATGACCATCATTCACGAGGTGCCTGATATAGAGCAAGGTGACCATTAAAACAATCTTATGATAACTTTAGTTGCCCAAGCCAGCTCCTAGCCAGCACCTCTCTTTCTCAGAGGGCTGCGTCAAGGACCCAGTCAGGAAGATGGGCTCAGCGAGTGCGTGGAAACATGACGTGCCTCTGCGCCAGATCTCGTCAGATCTCTGTGGCTGACCCTGACATGACTCTGCAGGACAGAAAGCTTCTGTGATCACTGACTTAGAGGATGTTCAGCTTCCCAATTTCAGGTTGCACTGGACAAAGATGATGGCGGTGTTGCTAATGACGTTATGGTGGCATGGCATTGAGGGGACAATGGAACTCTCACCTCACCACTTTAAAGAAGCCTCTTATCAGTGGTAGTGGCAGATGGATAGGCAGTGGTTGCCAATAGAGCTTTCCTCAATGAAAAAAATGTTCTGAATCTGTGTTATCCAGTACTGTAGCCGCTAGGCACACGAGGCTATTGAACACTTGAGATGTAGCTTGTGTGACTGAGGAACTGTATTTAAAGTTTTATTTAATTTTAAGTAATATAAAGTTAAGTTTAAATGGCATGTGTGGCTAGTGGTGACCGTATTGCCCAGCACAGGTCTAGAAGGTGTGCTATCATCATTCTCTTCCAAGGATGATTTATTTCCGTGGCCTGATTAACAATTTAGTTTAGATTGGTTTTCAGCTTTAGATAGTGACAGGCCAAAGGGTATTGGCTGTGTCAGACACTGTTGGGTTCCTGCTCATTGGCCACTCATGCTTACTGAACCCCAGTTTTGGTATAAAAGCAACGGACCCAGCCTCAGGGGTTGAAGCATGAGTAGATGAAGCCAGCTGTTCTTCTTTGCCAGGACTGGTCTTGAGGAGGGCTTGCTGCTCAAGTCTAGCCAGTCCAAGACAAGGAGAGATTTCCAGAAAAGATTTCCTTCCCTGACTAAGGAAGTTGACAGGCCCTTTTGGGGCCATCTTCTTCTTTGCTTCACAGAATGTTATGTGAAGACTTGATATTTGGAGCTATGGCAGCCATCTTGCTACCATGAGGGAAAGACCAAAAGAGTCAGTATCTTTCTATGAATTGTTAACGATATTTGGAAAAGCTCCATAAACACCTTACTTCTTTGGTGTTGTCAGTTTTCACTGCTTTGAGATTAATTCTGCCCTTCAAATTGTATATCCCAACATCTTCCTTAAATTGTTTTATATTGAGATAGAACATACATTGTTAAATAAAATATTTAAAATAGCTCAAATAATAGATTGCCTTTAGAAGGAATTCCAAGACACTAGTAACATGATGGCTTCTGACAAAGGGAACTGACAGGTTAAGATTTATGGGTGGGAGGAACATTTAACACTGCACACCCATTTGTTTCTTTTGGATTTTGTTCCACAGGAATGAACTGACTACTACAAAATAGGTTTATTAAAGTTAAGTCCAGGCGCAGTGGCTCACGCCTGTAATCCCAGCACTTTGGGAGGCTGAGGCAGGCACATCACTTGAGGTCAGAAATTTGAGACCAGTCCGGCCACCCCATCTCTAGCCTGTAATCCCAGCTACTTGGGAGGCTGAGGCAGGAGGATCACTTGAACCCGGGAGGCAGAGGTTGCAGTGAGCCAAAATCGTGCCACTGCACTCCAGCCTGGGTGACAGAGCAAGACCCTGTCTCAAAAATAATAAAAATAATAAAATAAATAAAGTTAAAGTAGTACATGAGGATCTCATTTTGCTACAGGGAAGTAACCACCCAAAACTCACATGAATTGTTCAAAGTATGTGTTGTTTACATAAGTGTGTTTACTTAGTAAAAATATATTGAGCTGGTCATTTATGATTAGGTCCTTCTCAATATAATAACAAGTTTACATGAGAAAAGTGGTTGCTTTTTTGGAGTGGAGCTCAGAGTTGGAAGGAAAAACAGGAGGCGGCTTTGTTTCCATTTTAAAAGCTATTCTACTTGCCCTAAGGAAAAAAAAAACTAGGTATATTACTACATACTTTGATTAGAAAATATATTAAAGAAAGTAGAAAAGAAAAAAGCTAAACATCTTGCAGCTATTTGGGATTGCTATCTTTAAGAGCCCAGCCTTGTCCAACCTATTTGTATAAAACACTGAGTAATTAATCTACCTGTTCACTTCCTTCCTATTGGAAACCATAAGGAGGCCATTGGTGAATGTAACTTCTGGAGCATCTAGGGCACCTCACCAAGTTCTAGACCTGATACCATCAATGCATGGACCAGCACGATGTCCTGCAAGACGGTGAGGTGGCTAAGGTCCACCCAGCACAGAGCCCACGAGCAAGATGCAGACAGAGGGCTACTGTCCACTCCCTCCAGGACCCACTGTTCTGCACTGGACGGAAGACCGGAGAGTTATGTAGGGCTGTGAGGGGACCCCCCCCCCACTGCCTCCACATGCAAACACATATACACACACACATGCACATGCATACACACACACGCATACACGCACACGTACACACACACACATGCACACCTTTTGACTCATTCACAGTGACACCAACATGATTTTGGCTCACTGCAACCTCCACCCCATAGTTCAAATGATTCTTGTGCCTCAATCTTCCAAGTAGCTGGGATTACAGATGCATGCTACCATGCCCAGTTAATTTTTGTATTTTTAGTAGACACGGGGTTTTGCCACATTGGGTAGGCTGGTCTTGAACTCCTGACCTCAAGTGATCCACCCGCCTTGGCCTCCCAAGGTGCTAGGATTACAGGCGTGAGGCACTGCACCTGGCTTGTTTGGAGTTTTTATGGAGGCTCTGGTTATGTAGACATGATTGATTAAATCCTTGGTCATTAGTGATTACCTCAATCTGTAGCCCCTCTCCACTCTCTGGAGGTGGGGGTGAATAGCGAAGTAGCCGGTAGGGAGTGGGGGTCACGCGAATAGGGGAATGGGGGAATGGAGGAGCTGAAAGTTTCAGCCCTTTAAACACATGGTTATTTCCGCTGGCCATCAGCCCCAACCTCCAAGAATCAGTTTTTTAGCACAAACTCAAGTTTGGTTGAAGATGGCTTATGATGAGTAACAGAAAACGCTCCTCTCACTCCTATCACTCAGAAATCCCAAGGGTTTTAGGAACTTTGTGCTGGGAACCTGGGACGAAGACTAAATGCATATTTCTTATTGTATCATAATATCGTGGGCAGTCACACATTCATTCATACACGAGAGTGCTCCATTCCTCATTAGCATTTATTTTTGGATTGAATATGGCGGCTTGGACCACCCCACGCTTTCCACCCTGGTAGGATTGCTTTATTTACACTCACATGGGGTCACGTGTTGAATTAAATAAGGGAGGGTATCAATCCTCGTACTCATTGTTTTGTTTACTGGAAAGATGGTTTTAGGGCCTTGTTTACTACATGACACTGGTCCTTCGGATAGAAACACCTGGAAGAAATTCTCTTCTGGTCTTGGAATTTGTCTTCTTCTGAGCACCGGATTTGTTTTTATCTAATGGACATACAGCTGGTCTTGTTTTTTCTTTGCATGGGCTGAAGGGAAGCTGAGTCACATTGTGACCCATATCTAGCAAGTGTAAGGACTTTCAAGGCAAACATTTTGTGTATTAATCTTATCCCTGGATTCACTTTCTTTCTTTGGACCTAATTTTCTTTCCCTTCTTCCTAATGTCCTCCATGTCTTTTTTTTTTTTTTTTAAGTATTTTGTGAGTTAACTTATTTTTCCTTTATTTTTTAGTCAGTGCCAAATAAAAAGAAAGGTATACATAAATATTTAAAATATTATATTTTCTCCTGGACTTTTATACTGCTCTCTGTGCCATTCTCTGATCTGGGAAGCTCAGGGATTATATTGGATTTTAACTTTTCATTTTAGTTTGGGTAGAAAGAATTGTCATCGGCCAAGCTCCGTGGCTCACTCCTATAATCCCAGCACTTTGGGAGGCTGAGGGGGGTGGATCACCTGAGGTCAAGAGTTCAAGACCAGCCTGGCCAACATGGCGAAACCCCGCGTCTACTAAAAATACAAAAAATTAGCCAGATGTGGTGGTGTGCCTGTAATCCCAGCTACTTGGGAGGCTGAGGCAGGAGAATCACTTGAACCCAGGAAGTGGAGGTTGCAGTGAGCCAAGATCACGCCACTGCACTTATGCCTGGGTTACAGAGCAAGACTCCATCTCCAAAAAAAAAAAAAAAAAAAAGAAGAAAGAAAAAGAAAAACCAGTACTAAAAAGGGACATGTGTTTATGGGCTTCTCCACATTCCATGATTCTGGGATGCAGAAAATCTCTCCCTCCCCTGCTGAAGGTTTGAGTCTTTAAGTCTGCTGAGATAAATGGGCAATAGATAAACAGGAGAAAAGGCACACAAATATATTAACATGAACATATGCATAGGGGCCACACAAAACATGAGACTAAAAGAAGGCCAGGTGGCTGAAGTTTCTATACCATATGGAAAGGAAGAGAGGCTTGGTACATCTGTGGGGAGGTGGCAATACGTTATGGGAGAGAGAGGGGAGGAGATGCATGGTGAGCTAAGGCTGCCTTATTATGCAGTTGAAGGCTCACAAGAAACAGCCTGCAGAAAGAGTAGATGTCTGGTGTGTTGAGAACCTTCAGTCTTTCTTCCTGCAATATGAGTTCAGAAGGCAGCTTATGGTCAAATTTCTCTGTCATGCCAGGTGTGGTGGCTCATGCCTGTAGTCCTAGCACTTTGGGAGGCTGAGGCAGGTGGATCACCTGAGGTCAGGAGTTTGAGACCAGCCTGACCAAAATGTTGAAACTCTACTAAAAATACAAAAATCAGCTGGATGTGGTGTTACACTCCTGTAATCCCAGCTACTTGGGAGGCTGAAGCAGGAGAATGGCTTGAACCCAGAAGGCGGAGGTTGCAGTGAGCTGAGATCGCACCACTGCACTCCAGCCTGAGTGACAGAGTGAGACTCTGTCTCAAAAAAAAAAAAAAAAAAAAAAAAAAGTTTATCTGTCAGAACTTAAAAGTGTCAAGCTTTTTTGTTTCCTTCTCCTGAGAGATCTGGATAAGGCAGATAAAGGGGTCTCAGAGGAAGCCTCTTTGCATCCACAATTTACTTCACTAATGTAGATTTCTACTACAGATGCAAATCTCCCCACAAAAACATAGCTTTCCAGAGCTATTTCTGTGTCTGTAGCTCCTCTGAATAGCGATCTGAAAATATGCCAAAGAAGAATATTTTTGGGTGGTATATTTTGGTTTCCCACACTTCTTTACTAAAATAACGTATTTTCATTCGGATATTCTGCCTTCTCTCACACAGCCTACTCACTTCAAGGTAAGCTAATCCCAACCCAATTCACAGGTGGCCCCTAGATGGCCCCCAGATGGCCTCAGCCAGTCAACACATTCCAGTTCCCTGAGGCCCAGTCATTGGTGGGCATGTGGCCTGAGGTTGGTCCAATCAAAGTGAATTATAGGACTCTCGCTTGGAATGCTGGGAAATTCACAGGCTTGTGGGCACTCTCTCTGGATATGGACAAAGTCCCATTGTACCTGTGGGTGCTTTTGGCTCTGTTCCAGTCTCTGCCATCTTATAACCAAAGGGGAGGGGAGCTGATACCACAGCAGACAGAGGAGGGCAGTGGGAAAGAAAAGAGAATGTCAGATTAGGCTCTCCCCAAAGCCTGTACTGCTTTTAGACTTTATAGTTACATAAACCATTGAGTTCCACTATTGTCTAAGCTGGATCCCTGCTTCCTGTAAATGGGTCTAACTAATATCGAAGCCAGGATTCTTTGAGCAGCCATAGGCACTATGGTAAGCTCTATAGAATCTCATTTGATCAATTACGAAACAGTCATATGATGAAACGCCATGCATCTGTTTAAAAATGAGATACTACATGGAAAGATTTCCTTGAGAAGTGGGAAAAAAAGCAGATAACAAATATGTGGTATACAATCTTGTATAATCAGGGTGGGGAAATGGACATTTTAACCGAGTGATGTCTTGGTGGTGAATGAGGAAGGTATTGAGAGGAGAGGAGTCTGCTGTTTTCTTCAGTTATCTCAGCTTGAATCCTGTCTGATGCCTGAGAGGAGACAGGAGAGGGCACCGGCTCCTCCAGGGGAAGCCTCCAGGGGAGGGAGGGGCCCCCTAGAAGACCTGGCTGCAGGCTTGAGTCAGAAGCCAGGGAAGGGACCTAGCCTTTGTTTTTTGATTGTTTTTTTTTTTTTTCTTGAGATAGAATCTCACTCTGTTGCCCAGGCTGGAGGGCAGTGGCATGATTTTGCCACTGCAACCTCCACCTCCCAAGTTCATGCGATTCTCCTGCCTCAGCCTCCTGAGTAGCTGGGATTATAGGCTCCTGCCATCATGCCTGGCTAACTTTCTTTTTTTTTTTTTTGTAGTGACAGGGTTCACCATGTTGGCCAGGCTGGTCTCCAGCCACCTGCCTTGGCTTCCCAAAGTGCTGGGATTTCAGGTGTGAGCCACCATGCCCCGCCAGGACCTAGTCTTTGAAATGCCAAAACAAGGAATTAGGGGAGGCATGGGTGGTGGGGCATAGACAGAAATGCCCTGTGCTTTTCACTGCAGTGGGGATCTGCTCCTCTGGGGAGAGCTGAACCCAGAACCTCGTGGTTCTATGGGGTGAAGGGAACAGGCAGGCCCAGGGTCCCTGGAATGGGGGCAGAATTAACTCGTTTAGAGGCTTATCCAGCTCACTAGATTTGAGCTTCTGGTAGGCAACAGCTCTGTCTTGTGAGTCCCGTCACCCAGGGCTTCTGTGGGCACTCCTAAGCTAGCCCTGAATGAAGGAATGGAGGAGGCAAGGCCAAGGTAGGGGTGGGGCACAGACAGGGAGAGTGGGTGCTTCACACCTGCACAGTCCCAAGAGGTGAGGCTCCTATGTTCTATTTTCAAGCTGGACTTCATAACTGGAAGTTCTGTTTCTTTGAAATGCAAATGTTATTTTTAAAGAGGCTCCTGCCCAGGGAACTCTTGGGCTGCTTCACAGCTCCGTGGGAATATGCCATTGTAAGTGTTTGAAAAGAAGAATCCACTTTGCATTTTCAGAAAGCTTTCAGTAGAGGGCCAAGCCTTGGAGCTTGTGAATGAGGCCTTTCTGTGTGTGTGGCTCCTTGTGAATAGTACAGGGGAAAGGAGAGAAAGGAGGCACTTTTCATTCCCCCGGCAGCTGCAGGCCGAGGGTGCCTAGGGCCCTGGAGGGTTTGGGATGTGTGTGTTGAGTCTCTTCTCCCCTGGAGGTTTCCAGGGAGCTGCTTTGCATGAGATAAACACTTGGCATGATTCCCAATTCCACAGGCTTCTGTTCCAGGCTTCGCCGCCTCCTCTCGCCTCTAGGATACGACCTTCTGGGTCTATTCTGCAAGGGAGGACACTGGCCAGGGCAGAAGGATGGAGCCCAGCTGTTTGGTGTTCATATGGCGCTCAGCCCCACACTCAGGTGGGCTCCCTTTCTTTCCATCCTTCACACTTCAGTTGGGACTCCCTGTAGGATTTGCTGGGGCTCCCTCTCGCCTCAGTTGGGACTCCCTGCAGGATTTGCTTTTGTATCCTACCCTGTAGGATACTCCCTTTGGCCTATCCCTAGATCATCTTTGCTCTGAAGAGGCTAAGAGAGCCTTGAGAAGGAAGGGCACTTTAACACCTGACCCATAAAAGGCTTTGGCCCCATTATAGGAGCTCACTGAAGGTCCTTGGCTCACCCCGGGTCACTGAGAGGTCACTGTGAGAAAGATGGAAGTGTTTGGCCAACATCTCTCCCCTGTTCTCACGCCCCACCAACACACAGTCCTCCCGGTCCTCTCCCTGTGGCCTGTGGTCAGCCTTTTGGGGGTGTCCTCTTGGAAGGATGGAGACCAGCAGAGTATCAGAGGAGCCCCGGGACGCTACCAGGTCGCTGTCCCAATCTCGCACCTGGGATCGCAGAGCTGAGGGGTCCAGATGTACAGCTTCCATCCCCCAGGATGCCCCTCAAAGCCGGGAACACACATAGTGTTACTGGAAAAAGGAATCTTATCCCAGACCCTAAGAGCGAGTTATCGGATCTCATGTGGGAAAGAGGGCGAGTCACAATGCAAAGCAAAGTTAAAACAGTTCATTAGAAACTACTCTATTACAGGGTGTCCTCAGAAAGCAGCAGAAGGAATTCCCCTAACTTAAACATAACACTTGCTTACATGAGATATTAAGGCTAAGAATAGTAGACTGTATTAATGAAGGCTTGTGATCAGCTTGTGACAGGCCATTAGCATTGTTATTTTCCTATGTAACTATTGATTTCAGCAAGAATTTATGAAGGCATTATTACCTTAAAAGTGAAACTTATTCGCAAACAAGGATGCTTTGTTTTTTAAATATAGGGACATTTTCAGAAGTTCTGGGTCTCTGGTTATACCATTAACTCCTTCTTTGAACTATAAACACTTTGTGATGAAGAGTACCTAGCCCCCTGGGAATGTAACCCAGCCAGTTTGGCTTTATCTGACCTTTATTCAAGGTGGAGTCACTCTGGTTAGGATGTTCCTGACAATAGGATGGACATCATTGCAGGTGAGTTGATTCTAAGAGCAAGAAATGATCCTTCAGTGAGCTGTCATACCCCTCTGCATGCCAACCTGGGTGACAGAGCGAGACCCTCAAAAAAAAAAAAAACGCACTAAAACAAAGAAATTACCCTTGATTTTATGTCTAATATTAACTAACCAAACAAGTTAATAAAATTAACAGCAAATTAGCCAAAATAAAATGCCAGTAGAATTAAAAACATGCCTTCATATGTGGTCTCTTTCCCCTAGGAAAGGGTTACACAATACCCCACTCTTTCTCTCTCTTCCTCTCCCTACTTCCTCCCTCCTTCCTTTCTTTCAATCCAAACAAATGATTATTGATCTCTTTCTATAGCCAGGCACTTGTTGTGGGAGCTGGTGAAATATTAATGAGGAACAAAATAAAGAGCCCTCTGTCCCATAGAGCTTCCAGATATGCAGAGGGAGATAGGCAACAATCACCATAAGTAATAAACCCATTTTATAATATATTAGAAGATACTTGATGCTATGGAGGGTCAAAATGAGTGAGGGTTTGCAGTTTTAAGCAGGGTGCTCAAGGTTGGCCTCATTGCTAAAATGATCCTTGAGCAGAGTTGAAGGCAAGGTAGCCATGGGCTGTTGGGGGAAGAGTGTGCCAGGCACAGGGAACAGCCAATGCGGAGGCCTCGTGCAGGACGATGCTTGGCGTGGCCACGAAACAGTAAGGAGGGGAGATCAACTCATGACCAATTTGTCTCATCTGCATTTCCATTTCCCACTTCCTGGCATCTGATTATTTTACTTATAAGTATCTCCATATGTATCTCTAAATGATATGATAGATTTCTCTTAAGCTTCACCATAAAATCATTGTTCACACCTAGAAATGAACAATAATTCCTTAATATAATTCCTGGTATGTGCTCCATAGCTGGAGCACAGTCAGTGGGGGAGTAACCGGAGGTGCTGTCAGAGAAAAGGGGACTTCCAAGGATTGTGGCTTTTGCTGAGTTAGATGGGGAACCAATGGAGGATTTTACCAACTATTTCTTTCCTTTTATCCTTCTTACTGTTTTTTATTAAAAAAAATTTTTTTTTACTTCCATAAGTTATTAGGGGAACAGGTGGTGTTTAGTTACATGAGTAAGCTCTTTAGTAATTTGTGCGATTTTGGTATACCCATCACCTGAGTTGTATACACCACATCCAATTTGCAGTCTTTTATCCCTCGCCCCCTTCCCACCCTTTCTACCTGAGTTCCTGAAGTCCATCATGTCATTCTTGTGCCTTTGCATCCTAGAGACAGGGTCTCTCTCTGTTGCCTAGGATGGAGTGCAATCATAGCTCACTGCAGCTTTGACCTCCTGGTCTCAATCGATCCTCCTGTCTCAGCCTCCCTAGTTGCTGGGACCACAGGCATGTGCAACCATGCCTGGATAAATTTTAACATTTTTTTGCAGATGGGTCTCACTATGTTGCTCAGGTAGGTCCTGAACAACTCTTTCTTACTGACAATTTCAAGAATCCACAAAAGTAGTGAGGGGAGTGTCTTCGGCTATTTGGGCTGCTATAATAAGAATACCATCAACTGGGTAGGTTCTAAATAACAGAAATTTATTGCTCATAGTTCTGGAAGCTGGGAAGTTTGAGATCAAGGTGTCAGCAGGTTTGGTGTCTGATGAGGGCTTGCTCTCTGGTTTACAGACGGTGCCTCCTCGCAGAGTCCTCGCATGGTGGGAGGGGCAAGAACACTCTCTGGGGTCCCTTTTAGAAAGGAACTCATCCCATTCATGAGGGCACCACTCTCATGTGACTTAATTACCTCCCAAAGGCCCAACCTTCTCATACTGTCACACCGAGGATTAGGTTTCAACGTATGGGGACACAAATATTCAGAGGATAACAGGGAGGAAAAAACACCTTTTTCCTTGATCCCCCTTTGTTTCATCAGCTGTTCCCTGCAAATTAGACTGACAAAAGACAGATTATCAAGAGAAAAACAGAAGTTCATTAACTCAGGCATTGGACATACAGGTGGGAGCACTTAGTGACGAGTAACTCAAAGTGGGGATTAGAATTTGGGCTTATATAGCAGTTTAGCAAAGAACAAAAACTTTGAAGTGGCAAGATGGAAGCAAAGGACTGAGCTTCTAGGGGTGGCCAACTGTGGGAAGGGGAACGTGCAGGGAATATGCCAGTGATAGATAACTTAGTAAGGTTTGTTGGTGTAGACTCTGGGTGCCATCTTGTCTTCAGACTGAAGGCTGTTCTCCCCTTCAAGTAGGGAAAGAGGGGTTGGGGGAGGGGAGGGGGACACTTTCACAAGAGGAATTTATGTTCTATTTTCACATAGATGGGGGAAAGCAGAGAGCTTGTCCTGTCTCTGCTTTTTCTCATTTGCCCTCAGCTTAAAATAATTCTTATCCTAGAGAGACATATTTTGGGGTGGCACACACCAAACCCCTTCAGTATAGACAAGAAGATGATGAGCTCAGCATGTATCAGTCACTCAGCTTCAGCAGAGATCAACTCATGGCCAATTTGTCTCATCTGCATTTCCGTTTCCTACTTCCTGGCATCCTATCATTTTACTTATAAGTATCTCCCTATGTATCTCTAAATGATATGATAGATTTCTTTTAAGCTTCACCATAAAATCATTGTTCACACCTAGAAATTAATAGTAATTCCTTAATATAATCAAATATCCCCATCATTAGATTACTAGAGGTTGTTTGTTGCAGAGGAGTAACGTGCCTGATTTACTTTTTAAAATGGCCAGACTGTGTGGAGCACACAACACTCTCATGCTCTGATGTGGGAGGGTCAGATGGTGAAACCACTGTGGAAAATTAGTATGGCACTTTCTTATTAAGTTAAACAAGGTAATCATATGCCTACCCGATAACCCAGCAATTCCATTCCTAGGTATTTACCCTAAAGAAATTAAAACTGCTTGCTTTCCATGCTGATAGCACTCACGCAAACATGGTGAATGTTCCTAAAACCCGCCAGACTTTCTGTAAGAAGTGTGGTAAGCACCAACCCCACAAAGTGACACAGTACAAGAAGGGCAAGGATTCTCTGTGTGCCCAGGGAGAGCGGCATTATGACAGGAAGCAGAGTGGCTATGGTGGACACACTAAGCCGATTTTCCAGAAAAAGGCTAAAACTACAAAGAAGATTGTGCTAATGCTTAAGTGTGTGGAGCCCAACTGCAGATCTAAGAGAATACTGGCTATTAAAACATGCAAACATTCTGAACTGGGAGGCGATAAGAAGAGAAAGGGCCAAGTGATCCAGTTCTAAGTGTCATCTTTTCTTTTATGAAGACAATAAAATCTTGAGTTTATGTTCAAAAAAAAAAAAAAAAGAAAGAAAGAAATTAAAACTTTAGTCAACAAAAAGAAAAATATAAACATATAGCAGCTTTGTTTAAAAATCCAAAAACTGGAACCAATCTGAATGTCCATTAACAAGTGAGTAGATAAACATGCTACGGCATATTCACGCAATGAAATACTTCTCAGAAATAAAGAGGAATAAACTATTGACATATATAGGACTATGATTTAGGTTTAAAATATTATGATGAGTGAAAGAAACCGGGTAAAAATGTCCAAACTGATTGAGTCCGTTTATGTTAGTTTCTAGAACAGGCAAAAATATGTGTCTCTGCATCTCTCGTGACAGAAATCAAGTCAGTCACTGCCTCGAGTGAAGGGGGACGGATGCTGAAGAGGGCGCTGGGAGGTGGGGAGACTCGGTGGTGAGTCTTGCAGGTCTGGTGAAACAGGGAGGAGAAGGGGTAGATGTGAGGACAGAAGAGAACCGTCTTGGGGAGTCCACGTGTGCAGGAGGCAGAGAACTGGATTTGCCCCAGGGTTGTGGTTTTGCCAAATGAGTGGGATGAAGGGAGATGGGCAAGGGAGTTGGAAGTTTCTTTCACCAAATCAATTCCTAATTTCATCAGAACAAAACGATCCTTTTGCTTGTTCCCATAGAGCAACGCCCCCAAATACATATGAAACCCGGATCACTAAAGGCACAAAACAGACACCACATGGTCTTAGGCAGCTTCTCTTCTACTTCTCTTAAGCAGCTCTGTTCAGCTCGGGGGCTCACCCAGTTCTCCACCAGTAGCCTAAGTCTCTGTTAGCAACTGCAGCCTTGGGAATCTTCTGTACATAATACCTCCCTGAGGTTGACTTATCAGCGCATTAAAAGCACGTCCTACCATACTCACAGAATGGAGCCCCATTAGAAGAAAAACAACTAAACGCTAATGCCATCCTGCAGCAGACTGCAATCCACACACCAGTGTCCAGGCTGTAATCAGATTCCCCAGAACATGGTATACACAGTCCATGCTTGACCGCTGGCAGTGGCAGGCAACAGAAGGGCAGAACAGAGGAGGAGAAAGGTTTAAAGGAGAATGCAGTCCTGAGGGGTCAGCTTCTTCATGGAGCTGGTCAGCCCAGACCCTTCATCCTGACCCCAGTGGGAAACAAGTGGGCTTGTCCACTCATCTCTTTGATGTACTCCTTAAGTGAGATCAGTCGCCCCCAAGACCTAAACAGAACTCTTCTTTTGTGACTCTCAACCTCCAGGCCCCTCCTGGAGGAGTCTGAGCCTAGGTCTCTTGCTCAGCCCTGCCACTGGGACCGACATGGCTCTCTGCCTTGGACGCTTTTCTCCTTGCAGCTGGGATTGGCACTTCCTTTCCTCCACACTCCCAACAAGGCGGCGCCTCCAGCTCCTCTGTCCTCCTCATTCGCTAGCTCACTGCTCAGCTCCTCCTGGCTTGGCTCAGGAATGAATCTTGGGACATTGGCAAGGCCACTTTTCCAGTTCAAATCCTTGCTCCAAACCCCTGTGACTGGCTGAGGTAAGTAAATGCGGTGTCTGCACCTGCAGAGGAGGAGTTGCCTGGGGACAGAGAGGCTTCCTGAGTCTCCCAGTGAAGCCAGAGCCTGTACCAGCAGCCTGAAGAGCTGTCCTCCCTCTGATGCGTCACTGGTGGCTGGCTGACTCCAACATGGCCCTGAGCCTGGGGCCTTGGCAGGACAGGCTGTACGGCAGGTGCCCCCTGAGTCTCATGGCTGCCTTTACCTGGCAGTTTGGTTCCCCGGATCCTGGTTATTTATTTACTCTGTGACTGAGCGATAGCCTGGTACCTGGCTTCATGGCCAGTGGGAGGGTGGCTGTCCTCCAAGAGTCGGGGTGGGGAGGATGAAGACCAGGTTGTATCTGAAAAGCCAAGGATCTCTTACCTGGTCCCGTGTCCCTGGCACAGTGGGCTGGAGGGACCAGACAGGCAGCTGCAGGAGGATGGGGCTTCCAGGACTTGCTTCTGCCCTTGGATGGATCGCTGTACTGAAACCAACCTGACTGTCTCAAGGATAACCAATTGGGTTGAGCATGGTGGCTTACGCCTGTAATCCCAGCAGTTTGGGAGGCTGAGGTGGGTGGATCACTTGAAGTCAGGAGTTTGAGACCAGCCTGACCAACATGGCCATAAACGCTCTCTCTGCTAAAGATACAAAAATTAGCCAGGTGTGGTGGCATATGTTTATAATCCCAGCTACTTGGGAGGCTGAGGCAGGAGAATTGCTTGAACCCGGGAGGTGAAGATTGCAGTGAGCCAAGATTGAGCCTGGGCAACAGAGCAAGACTGTGTCTCAGAAAATAAATAAATATTTATTTATTTTAAATAAATAAGTAAATAAAAAATAATTGATTGATGGCTTTTTTTTTTTGAGACAGTCTCCTTTTGTCACCCAGGCTGGATTGCAGTGGCACGATCTCAGCTTACTGCAGCCTTGACCTCCCAGGCTCAAGTGATCCTCCTACCTCAGACAGGTGCATGCCACTATGCCTGGCTAATTTTTGTAGAAAAACACAGGAAATACAGGTTTTCACCATGCTGCCCAGGCTGGTTTCCAATTCCTGGGCTCAAGTCATCTGCTCACCTTGGCCTCCCAAAATGCTGGGATTTAGGTGAGCCACCGCACCTGGCCAACTGATTGTCTCTAGACAATGTTCAGAGCCAGGGTCTGAGCGTAGCCTGGTGAAGATGCTAGACTCTGCTGGAGCTTAGACAACGAAACCCCAAAATGAAGGCCTCGGAAGGGAAAGTTTTTCTCTGATCTTCTCCTGCCCTATCTCTCTGTCCCATCTCCCCCAAGGCTAGCCATACAAACTCAATTCTTTCCCAAGGTGGGGCATAGAATCCAGAACCCATTCTCCCCAAAGCTAGTTAGAAAATCTAAAAGTATTACTTGAATTTTCCCCCAGCCTTGTGTAAGAACTGGCCATAACAGAATGATCTGACCTACCTTGCTTGTGGTATGTCATAAGACCCACATTCCAGAGAAGATCTTGCCTCATACCCCAGAGGAAGGAATGCTGCTCAGACAGGCCTTGCTGGGTCCCCACACAGTCGATCAGCATTAGATCCGACCCTTTTGTCCAGACTTATTGTCCTTTTGTCCAGCCTAAAGGCTGCCCATCTTTGTTGAAACTAAGCATGAAGACAATTTCCTCTGTACCTCTGGGTCTTCATTCTGAAGGCTCCCATGTATACACATTCATGTGTATGCCTTTTCTCCTATTAATCAATCTGCCTCGTGAATTTTCAGCAAACCTTTAGGGGACCAAGGACCTTGGACCCTGCAACTTACTGGCCTGGCCTTAACCAGACTGTCCCCAAACTCACAGCCACAGCAGCTTTGGTTATTGCACAGTGACAGGAAATAAACCTGGTCACTCCTCCTTCCAACTCTAAACTTCCCTCTCAAAAGCACTGGCTGGGTGTGGTGGCTCACGCCTATAATCCCAGCACTTTGGGAGGCCGAGATGGGTGGATCACGAGGTCAAGAGATCGAGACCATCCTGACCAACATGATGAAACCTTGTCTCTACTAAAAAAAATACATAAATTAGCTGGGCATGGTGACGCACACTTGTAGTCACAGCTACTTGGGATGCTGAGGCAGGAGAATCGATTGAACATGAGAGGCAGAGGTTGCAGTGAGCCGAGATCGTGCCACTGCACTCCAGCCTGGTGACAAAGCGAGACTCCATCTCAAAAAACAAAAACAAAAACAAACCCCACCTATCGGGGCTGTTGCTTGAAACTGACTGCACTTAAAATAGTCCTATCCAGTGATCACATTTATAAACCACTCTGAATACAATGGCCTAAGCCAAATCTTTATGTATCCCAAAATGCTCTTGATGGCAACAGGTCTACTCATTCATGAGAGTCTGGAACATGCTGGAAAGGATTTGAGAAGAAAAACCTGGTCCCTGCCTCCACAACCTAACCATAGAGATGTTGGATGTGTCAACAGAACTGCCCCTGGCAGTATGAAAATGGGGACTCCGGTATGTGGTCATTTAGCATGTGCGGTTTCCACTCTTCAAGAGGGATCCCTATGGCCCATGATGGGCAATGTGAGCCC
The DNA here is from genome assembly GCA_963573385.1 of Cacajao melanocephalus. Taxonomy (NCBI): domain Eukaryota; kingdom Metazoa; phylum Chordata; class Mammalia; order Primates; family Pitheciidae; genus Cacajao; species Cacajao melanocephalus. The sequence goes on from CAUYLG010016387.1 coordinate 65,403, forward strand.
CAATGCAAGGCCAGTGTGGCCAAGCATCCATAGACCCACAGATGAGCCCAGGTGACAGTGGCTGTCTGTGAGGATGCTCTTGGCATTTTGGGTGGGATGGTTCTTTACTGTGTGGTCTGTCCTGTGCATTGCCTTCTTGGCTTTCACTATTAACAGACCACAGCATCCCCCAGTCACTGTGACAACGAGCAGTGCTCCATGCATTTCCCTGGGGTCAGGAGGCTAGTTTGACCCCTGGTCACCCCTGTCCGGGGGATCCAGATGCCGAGATCTGCCGGAAGTCTGCGGCTTGAGGCAGCTGAGAGTTCTCTCTGCTGGCTACTTGAGCATTCATTCTGGTGAGGAGGTGGTGGTGGAGGGGAAAGGGGAGAACAGAGGGTGAGCACGGTCCTGGTTGCAGAC
>CAUYLG010016388.1:0-10105 GCA_963573385.1 Cacajao melanocephalus
GGTTTTTAATACCTATTTTTAGATTGCATTCCAACCTGGGCAATAGAGCAAGATTCCTGTTCTCTCTCCCTCTTTCTCTACTTCTTTCTTTCTTTCATTTAAAAAAAAAAAAAACAGTAGCCATAGTTACTCAAGACAGATCTGCTGAGCAAGAGGTTCGTTAACAAAAAAAAAAAAAGAAAAAAAAATATATATATTATTGAATACCATAGACAAAAAGAAAAAGAAAGTAGTAATTGAAATAAAAATTCACTATAATAGTATTTGTGTCTATTAGAGGCAGTTTGTGACATACTTTGTAGCAAAGTTTTAGTATATAATGTTGAAAATTATGTATTTTGCCAGTGCTAATTGTTTTCTTTGTGTTTCTTATAGAAAAAGATGGCAAAGCATTTCATCCAACTTATGAAGAAAAACTGAAGCTTGTGGCACTGCATAAGCAGGTTCTTATGGGCCCATGTAATCCAGATACTTGTCCTGAGGTTGGATTCTTTGATGTGTTGGGGAATGACAGGAGGTAAGGGTTTTTCTGTGTAGTGAATTTAATGAGGATAATGTTGGCAAAGGGTACAATATGTATTGGTTAAGACCTGAATAGCTGGTTCATTAGCTTAGAATAGGAACTGAACATTTTTGCTTGCAGCTTGTGGAGTCTTCAGGTATTTATCTGTTTTTAGCTTAGAGATGTTTATGGCTAAATATTATGGAAGAACCGATTATAAACATATGATAAGCAGAGCTTCATTTGATTCTTCCCAAATAATATTAAAAGCAGCCATTTAAAATACATAGTAATTGATTCCCTTATTGAAACATAAAGAAAATTGTGACAAAAAAGAGTACATTGAGTATTTTGTTTAATTAAGGCTCAAATATTATATAAGAAAAATATACCAGGTGCAGCAGCTCACGCCTATAATCCCAGCACTTTGGGAGGCCGAGGTGGGTGGATAATTTGAGATCAGGAGTTTGAGACCAGCCTGGCCAGCATGGTGAAACCCCGTCTCTACTAAAAATAAAAAAATTAGGCCGGGCACAGTGACTCACACCTGTATTCCCAGCACTTTGGGAAGCTGAGGCGGGCAGATCACAAGGTCAGGAGTTTGAGACCAGCCTGGCCAATATGGTGAAACCTCATCTCTACTAAAAATATAAAAATTAGCTGGGCATGATGACGCACCTGTAGTCCCAGCTACTCGTGAGACTGAGGCAGGGGAATCCCTTGAACCCAGGAGGTAGAAGTTACAGTGGGCTGAGATCACACCACTGCACTCCAGCCTGGGCGACAGAGCGAGACTCTGTCTCAAAAAAAGGAAAAATTAGCTGGCAGTAGTGGCACACGCCTATAATCCCAGCTATTCAGGAGTCTGAGGCAGGAGAACCGCTTGAGCCTGGGAGGTAGAGGTTCTGGTGAGCAAAGATTGCACCACTGCACTCCAGTCTGGGCAACAGAGTGAGACCTGTCTCAAAAAAAAAAGAAAAGAAAAAGAAAACATTAGTACCCTTTTGCTATATGGGAATCGTCAGCAATGCAGTTGTTTGGATTGTGTGTGGCATATCTAATTTACTAAGTCAATACATACTTGTTAAAACTTGAAGTATTGAGCCTTTTGCTTATAGTAGAATCATTCTTCATTTTAATTATAATTGAGAATTGTTCATATTTAGGTTTAAATTCAATCAAATTCTCATTCTATTAAGAAGGGAAGGTAACTTTTCTTGTTATTCCTTACAGGAGAGAATGGGCAGCCCTGGGAAACATGTCTAAAGAGGATGCCATGGTAGAGTTTGTCAAGCTCTTAAATAGGTGTTGCCATCTCTTTTCAACATATGTTGCATCCCACAAAATAGAGAAGGAAGAGCAAGAAAAAAAAAGGTGAAGTTTGAGGGCATGGAATACTTACCACTGCACAGCCCAGTATACTGATGCTTTTGCTTTATGGAGTGTCTGTTCTAGATAAAGTGTCTTGCTTTCCTTGGATCCCCACTTCTTGTGGCAATTGCTCAAACTTCCTGGTGTGAGCAGGTATTTATATTATGAGTTTCAGTGGGAGAGAGGGCTGCTTCCTACTGGCCATGCCTTTAAAAGGAACCTCCCATCGATCATGGCAGCCTTCCTTTTGTTTTATTACGCTAAGTTTCTGAATAAGCTCCACCATAAACTCAACCACTCCCTCCTCTCTGTCCTGTGGTCTGACACACCCTTTGTTGCAGTCTCCCTTGAGCTTTTAGAATACTCATGCTCCATTTCATGGTTTGCAGCTATGCTACCTTATATAGATATTCATATTGGCTTTGCCTTCCAGCTGACTTGTTGATTATTTTCAAGTTTTGGAGGAGGAGCTACTGAATGTGCTGTTTATGTTTATGGGATTCTCCTTTGTAGTTATGAATTAGAATTCCAGTTACACCTTATTCATCTAGTGGCTATATTTTCAACAACTTTGACTATCTAAAATTGTAGGTGATGAAAGTGATGCTACAAACCCAATTTTTATTCAGGTTGTTATGCTTTTTCTTTTTTTTTTTTTTTTTTTGATTGAGTCTTGCTCTGTTGCTCAGGCTGGAGTGCAGTGACACGATCTCAGTTCACTGCAACCTCTGCCTCCTGGATTCAAGCAGTTCTCCTGCCTCACCCTCCCAAGTAGCTGGGATTGCAAGTATCCACCACCAAACCCACCTAAAAGTTCTTGGTAGAAGTGAGGTTTTACCATGTTGGCCAGGCTGATCTCCAACTCCTGACTTCAGGTAATCCACCTGCCTTGACCTCCCAAAGTGCTGGGATTACAGGCATGAGCCACTGTGCCCAGCTGATGTTATTCTTTAAAAACAATTGATTCTCTGGTTTCCTACCTTAACCTGGATTAGAAAAAGCAGATAAGAAGAGAAAAATAGCTTGATAGTGAGGGACATAATAGAAACCATGAAAAATAGACACAAGAATTATAAAAGCATGGCAGTCAGGGGCCATTTAATATGAAGGTAAACTTCTCCATCACAATAGTATGATGTGCAGTTTTTATGTTAATAGCTATAACCCCTGAGTCATCAAGAGATGGAACATCAGATATGATTTATTCCTAAGATAATAGGAAATGGCTCGAATACATTTTCAGAAGATATTTATCCAAAGAAAGCTGTTTTTTTTAATCTAAAGGAAAAGTTTTGATTCTTCTGAGAATAGAATAAAGTTTCTCGAAATGGAAAATTGATTTATGTCCTGCAGGCCATTGTGTAGTGATGTTGGATCAATGAGACTGCTATGATGTCTGTAGAAGTAGTATGTATATATTGATTTTAAGTTCTTATTTTAATGATATATGCATATTTCTCTTAAGCATTGTCAAAAGTTACCACTCAACCTATAAAGTTGAAATATACTTTTGTCATGGGTTAAAGTCCATATAGAATTATTTTAAAGTGTTTAAGAGTAGACTTCATCTATTCTGAAGTTTAAGCTCTAGTTTGGGACCCTTCTTGCCCTGTACCAGCTGTGACACATTAAAAGTAGGTCATGGCCAAGTACGGTGGCTTATGCCTGTGGTGGCTCACATCTGTAATCCCAGCACTTTGGGAGGCCAAGGTAGGCAGATCACTTGAGTCTAAGAGTTCAGGACCAGCCTGAGCAACATGCATCTCTACAAAAAAAAATACAAAAATTAGCTGGATGTGGTTGCAGGTGCCTATAGTTCCAGCTACTTGGGAGGCTAAGGTGGGAGGATTGTTGGAGCCTGGGAGGTGGAGTTGCAGTGAGCCAAGAACATGCCACTGAACTCCAGTGTGGGTGACAGAGTGAGACCCTGTCTCAAAAAAAAAAAAAAAGTAGGTCACGTTATTGCTATATTTTGAGCCTTGGCTGTGGCTCAGGTGTGGTGTTAATCACTTATAAGAGTTAGAGGGGAGAAAGGGGAGGTAGCGCAGACAGTTCTTGTGGTAGGACCAAGAAATTGTGTCTTATGTGATACTCCTCAGAAATCTTCCCTTTCATCCTATCTGCAACCTCCCTGGACACCAAACTACTTGCAGACCCTTAAGATGTCTATTCCTAGCATAATAGGATCTGTTCTTTTTGGAAAGGTCTTGTGGGGTGGGCGAAAGCTGGGCAAGAGCTGCACTGTGAGGTTAACCATTCTTTTTTAAATTAAAAGCTTTAAAAACATTTTTTAATTTCAGAAATAATACACAGATATATGCAATATAAAGATTTTCATTTATGGCAATAAATGAAAGACAAACTGAAAAATCTTTTTTTTCCGTATTTCTTTTAATTCCACTCACCTTTGTATACATAATAACTGGTAAATTTAGATTGTATCCTTCCAGATCTTTTCCTATGTATTTACCTTTTTTTTTTCATTAAGCAAATGTATTCAATGTCTTTACATATTAGGCATGTACTTCTATCCTTTGACTCTGCGGTGTTTGAGGGTGAATTTTTTGCTTCTATACGTGTTTGTTGAGTGCTTGTTCTTTCTAGCACTGTGCTAAGCCCTGAGGATGGAGTGGTGTGAGACAGATAGTCTCTGCCCCTATGGAGCATCTACTTTAATGGGTAAGGCAGATCTACTGCTAAATGTATCACACACATTTAATTACAGTGACAGCAGGTGTTATCAAGGAAAAGCTTTTAGTGCTGTGAGCCTATATGAGAGGGGATCCTTCAGGGTACAGGAATATCATAATGATTTCAGTAGTATCTTATGGTGGACACATTTTCTATTGCTATGCAACAGTAATTATTTTTGATGTTGTGAGATTTACTCCATATAAGTTTCTGCTAGTAAATTGTATGCATTTTAAATTTTGATGTGTATATCCACATTGTTCTCTAAAAAGGTCATGTCAGTTTTCACTGAGAACTAAAGTTTTAAATTATTTTTAAACAGGATTCAGTGTATAGGGTTCATTCTCTATCCTTTGCCTTGTAGGAAGGAGGAGGAGGAGCGAAGGCGGCGTGAAGAGGAAGAAAGAGAACGTCTGCAAAAGGAGGAAGAGAAACGTAGGAGAGAAGAAGAGGAAAGACTTCAACGGGAGGAAGAAGAAAGGAGACGGATAGAAGAAGAGAGGCTTCGGTTAGAGCAGCAAAAGTAAGCTTATTATATGGCTTATGTTTTAAAATGAGAAATGGAAAAAATAAAATAAAATAGAATAAAAGTAAGAAATGGGCGGGCTGGGCACGGTGGCTCACGCCTGTAATCCCAGCACTTTGGGAGGCCGAGGCAGGTGAATCACCTGAGGTCAGGAGATGGAGACCATTCTGGCTAACGCAGTGAAACCCCATCTCTACTAAAACTACAAACAATTAGCCAGGCATGGTGGCATATGCCTGTAATTCCAGCTACTCGGAAGGCTGAGGCAGGAGAATCACTTGAACTCAGGAGGCCGAGGTTGTGGTGAGCTGAGATTGTGCCGTTGCACTCCAGCCTGGATAATAACAAGAGCGAAACTCCGTCTCAAGAAAAAAAAAAAAAGCGGGGGGAGGGGGTGGTTTCCATACTGTTATAACTTGACTTTTTACCATCGTATCCCTAAGGATACTTCTGTGATTTGCACGATGGAGAGGTACACTGGTATTAGCTTTTTGCTATTTTTACCAATGATCTGTTACCATAGAGAGTCTGGTCTTAAGCATCAATTGGTTGCAAAAGGAGGAATGTATGCCAGATGCAGTGGCTCATGCCTGTAATCCCAGCACTTTGGGAGGCTGAGGCAGGTGGATCACCTGAGGTCAGAAGTTTGAGACCAGCCTGACCAACATGGAGAAACCGAATCTCTACTAAACACAAAATTAGCCGGGCGTGGTGGTGCGTGCCTGTAATCTCAGCTACTTGGGAGGCTGAGGCAGGAGAATCACTTGAACCTGGGAAGCGGAGGTTGCAGTGAGCCGATATCATGCCATTGTACTCCAGCCTGGGTGACAAGGGCAAAACTCCATTTCAAAAAAAAAAGGCCGAATGTGGTGGCTCACACCTATAATCCCAGCACTTTGGGAGGCCAAGGTGGGCAGATCACGAGGTCAGGAAATTGAGCCCATCCTGGCCAACGTAGTGGAACCCTGTCTCTATTAAAATACAAAAAATTAGCTGGGCATGGTGGCATGCGCCTGTATTCCCAGCTACTCGGGAGGCAGAGGCAGAGGAATCGCTTGCACCCCGGAGGCGGTGGTTGCAGTGAGCCGAGATTGTGCCACTGTACTCCAGCCTCGTGACAGAGTGAGACTCCGTCTCAAAAAAAACAAAACAAACAAAAGGAATGTATTAGAAGGATTTGGGGTTCACTTGCAGAATCCAGAGATTGGAAGCAGGAGCTGGGTTTGCCTGGTCGCTCTGCTTCTTGTCTCTGCTTCTCTCAGCTTGTCTCTGCTTCATTCTTGCTCTCTGCAAATTGTCACACTCTGCTTTGGCATATGCAAGGCTATCCCAGGATTTATTTGGTCTATCTTTCCTTGCATCTGACAGAGACTGGCTGGAATCTGTGAGACCCAGCTGCAGCTTCCCAGGACAGAGAATCTCATTGGCCCAGTCTATGTCAGATATCCATTTGCAGTTTTTAGTACACGATTTGGAGGCTGCAACTATTGCTTACTCAGTAAGGGCTGTGAGAGCAGCTCTCTCAGGGACTGATGGGTTTTTCAAGAGGGAGCTATGGGTACAAGGAGGCAGTGATTAACACCCATAAAACAGTGGGAAGTAAGTCTGAGGTTGTAGGGGTGGCATGGCTCATAGGTTAAACCAGAGAATATGAGAGTCCGTTGATTTATTCTTTTTTTTTATTTCTTATTTCTGGGTAGTTTCTCAGAAAAATCTTCAGTGCTAGCCGCAGACTAATCCAAGGCCTCATTCAACTTTGGAGAAAGACTGAATGCTGCTCTTTTTGGCGGGAGTTTGTCCTAGGTGGATCCAGTGTCATGCTGTATACAGGAGTTTGTGAGGCTTTGCTTTGTTATATATTAATAGATGGCTTTGAGATCTCTGTTAAGTTGGTCACATAAGTAAGTTAAGAAACGTGGTGGCTCATGCCTGTAATCCCAGCACTTTGGGAGGCTGAGGCGGGTGGATCAATTGAGGTCAGGAGTTTGAGACCAGCCTGGCCAGCATAGTGAAACCCTGTCTCTACTGAAAATATAAAGATAAGCCAGATGTGGTGGCGGGTGCCTCTAATCCCAGCTACTTGGGAGGCTGAGGCAGGAGAATCGCTTGAACCTGGGAAGTGCAGGTTGCAATGAGTTGAGGTCATGCCACAGCACTCCAGCATGTTTTACAGAGTGATACTGTATACAAAAAAAAAAAAAGAAGAAGCTTGTGGTTTATCTATAAAAGAATAAGAGTATCTCTAAGCATGCCAAGATGTTTTCAGTATTTTCCTCTATTAAGACAGGCTTTAAATTAAACGTTGTGACCCTCAAATTTTCAGTGGCTTTATTTATACTTCCCAGGGCCACCCGTAACATCTTCCAGCTATTCTTCTGCCTCTTACTCTTTTTCATGTATTTAGGTAGAGAGGCCATAGCCAGCAGTTAAATACCTCATCTGTGTCAGAGATGATAATCCATCATCTTTTACAGCATCATGGTTAATTAGTATAGTTCTGGATTTGCATCAGGCTCTGGCATCTGCTAGCACTATAGTCTTGGGCAAGTTATTGAACCCTCTGTCATAGGGTTGTTCTGAAGACTAAATGGGTTAGCATGTGTGAGTATTTTCAACACTGCATGGCACATAGTAAGGGCACAATAAGTGTTAGTAATTAAGATGGTGGTATTTATGATGATGATCATATGCTTATCCTCCATCCCATATTTTCCTGGAAAATCCTAAGTAAAAATTAGAGGCCAGGTTTATTTTCTTAAATCTCTCTTCTGGACCCAGAACACATACTAATTGGTATACATTACTAGCTTAGCTGTTTTTAAGAGTTACAAACTATAAAAGTAAGTAATAAGGACATTTTATTTTGTCATGAACAATCTCCTGTAGCCAGACTAGTATATATATTTTTAATGTTTTTAGGCAGCAGATAATGGCAGCTTTAAACTCCCAGACTGCCGTGCAGTTCCAGCAGTATGCAGCCCAACAGTATCCAGGGAACTACGAACAGCAGCAAATTCTCATCCGCCAGTTGCAGGAGCAACACTATCAGCAGTATATGCAGCAGTTGTATCAAGTCCAGCTTGCACAGCAACAGGTACGATAGCCAACCCTAGAATTCAGCCTTAGAGAGAGTTTTTAGTTTCATTGGAACCCAAGTTCTTTTTTAACAGTTGCAAATGAATTTTGCATTAGTTAGCCTCTAAGGTGTAAAGTAACTTTTAGGTGATCTTTTAGTCAGACTTGAGAATTGCACGGGCAGTTGTGACAGAAAATAGTCTTTTCGAAGCAACAGATGCTGTTATATTGTCATAAGGGTATTTGGGAGTTGTATGGGTTGAGTATCTTTATTATGAGTCTGGCATAGACCCTAATAGTGGTCCTGGAATATGAGGACCTGAGTAATTAGCCTTAGTTCACAGATGTCCTTCAGGCAGTGCACTGTCAGAGGCTCGGACAGCCTCCAGTGGGAGGACTCCCCTGCCCTAAGACATGGGCTGGTCCTGCAGAGCTAGCTTGGTTCCATTTGACTTTGTGTTAGTCGCCATAGTTAGGCAGCACTCATGGCAGCACGTTGTTATTCCTCCAACTGCTTGCCCCCAAATATTTTGCTTCCACATAGGAGAGCTTGGTTTAGGTGAAAGAACATGAGACTGGGAGTCTGGTAACACTTGGATTCTGTTCGGGCTTTGACATTACCTTGTTTTATCTCAGACAAGTTGTTACTGCTCTGATTGTTCTGCCTTTGCAGTCTGTAACAATAGGATATAAAATCAAAGCACCTGTCCTATTAACCTCACTGGACTATCAGAGGAATCAAATGACAGAAGAGTTAGCCTGTGAGTGTTTTTTGTACTTGTGGAAGATACCAATTTTACATACATTTTTTATATCTTGTACAGGCATAAAATACCTCCTTAGGCCAGGCACGGTGACTCACGCCTGTAATCCCAGCACTTTGGGAGGCCAAGGTGGGTGGATCACCTGAGGTCAGGAGTTCAAGACCATCCCGGCCAACATGGTGAAACCCCAACTCTATTAAAAATACAAAAAATTAGCTGGGAGTGGTGGTGGGCACCTGTAATCCTAACTACTTGAGAGGCTGAGGCAGGGAGAATCACTCGAACCCTGGAGGTGGAGGTTGCAGTGAGTTGAGACTGCGCCACTGTTCTCCAGCCTCGGCAACAGAGCAAGACTCCGTCTCCAAAAAAACAAAACAAAACAAAAAAAAAACCTCGTTAAGCTTAACCTAGATTAGTTTAACTTACTTAATTTTCACTTATAAAGCAGTTACCACCTGTCAGAAAATGTGAGTGAAGAAAAGTGTTACATTATAGTTGCTCAGCATTTCTTGTTGCATGAAATAATCTTTGTTGTTTTTGCCAAACTCTTTAAATTCCTTGAAAATGTATATTCTTACCTAAACTACCTATTCCCCTGAGTCTTTGGCATCAGTTAGAAGTTAAAAAGCACTGCAGGTTCTTTGTAATCCTGAAGAGGAAGAAAAGATACCAAACCAGAATTTATTAAAGATAATAAGTGGTATTTTTGAGGGATTTATTCTCTCTCCTCTGAAGCCTGTTTCTACTTTAGTTTCACTTCCTTTTTCCTGCTTCTTTGGTAGGCAGTGAGATCATTTTTAATAGCGCATACACTCTGTCCTGTTTATGGGTTGCTATCACTTAATGAGAAGAAAGTCAAGTAGGACAAAACCACAAATCTTTGAAACGAAATTAGAAAGCCATAATGGAGGCTGGGCATAGTGGCTCATGCCTTTAATCGCAGCACCTGGTGATGCCAAGGCCAGAAGGGTTGCTTGAGGCCAGGAGTTTTGAGACTAGCCTGGGCAACATAGGGAGACCCCCATCTCTTAAAAAAAAAAAAAAAAATTTGCTGGGCATAGTGGTGCATGCCTCTAGTCCCAGTTACTTGGGAGGTTGAGGTGGGAAGATCACTTAAGTTCAGGAGTTTGAGGCTGTAGTGAGCTATGATGGCACTACTACATTCCAGCCTGGGTG